>PVJO010012526.1:0-38844 GCA_004026905.1 Hystrix cristata
GCACACACATGCACATACTTCATGTATACACCTTTGCTAAATGTAGAGAGAAACATTCTGGCTGTCATTGAGAATGTCACAGAAAAAAGGAGAGCCTTTCAGTCCTTGCGAATGGACCACAGCCCGTGAGAGGACCTTTTGCTTAACTTGAAAGCCAAGTAAACAGCACTAGGGCCAATCAGCTTTCAGCACTCTCATTTTTCTTCTTTCACTTGGTGTGCTTTAAGTATGATCCCTGGGGAAATCTGGAAAATTAAACAAGACAAAATAATTCATCTTTTTTTCCCCTTACAGTGAGGACCTGCAAAAATACAAGAAGCCAAGCTACTTACAACAGAATTCATGTAGGTTTTAGGGAACAAAGTGACAATAATGAAATGTAGGGCCTAAAATAACCACACATCAGGGTAGGACTATTATGGGAAGGAAATTACACTGGTGATAGTCCCAGTCACTTAAAGAAAGATAAAATCTGTACTCACCATCATAATAGGGATCTGCCTTCTGATTTTGCACTGGCCATTTTGCACGTAGAGGTAGCACTACACAATAATCCTTAGGAGAACTGAATTGGGCAGGGACGGAAAATTTAAAAACAAAGAGCTGAGCTACTGTTATTAGTTGCAACTAGCACCTCTGATTCACAGGGTAGTTGTTATGATTTAGATCTAAAATATCCCCCAAAATCTCAACTTCAGAAGTGGAGCCTGACTGGAAGGGGCAGATCACTGGGGTGTGTCTTGGAAGTGGGTCTTCTCAGCCTGCTCCTCCCTTCTCTCTGCTTTCTGGCCACTGTGCTGTGAGCAGCTTTCTTCTTCCATGTCGTGCTGCCGTGCTGTTTCTGCCCTGGAGACAGCCGACCATGGACTGAATCCACTAAAACTGGTAGCCAAAATAAACCTCCCCTCCTTTCAGTTGTGGGTGTTGGGTACTTAGTCTCAGTGATGGGAAAGGGACTGATACAGTGGCTTTCAATGACACTGGTTGAGCCTCTTCAAAAAGCGGACATAGCAATCATCTGAAGGCAAGTTTTTGGGAAAACCTGAGCAAGGGTGATGAGGTAGCCCCTGACTCTGCTTTCCTGCCTCTCCCAAGATCTGTGAAGCACATGGGCAGCTGCAGCATGATTCTCCTTCATAGCTTCTTGGGAGTCCAATTGCTCAGGTAGGGTCTTTTATGCTTTGGAAAATAAAATATTGAAGAGGTAGGCATGTTCCGGGAGGAAGAAACATTAATAGCTGTTATGGTTTAAGAAGAATGCCTCCCACGGGCCACATGTGCTGTAGGTGGGGCTTTTGGAAGAGGATTGGGCCTTGGGACACTATAGCTGAACTGCTTTTGGGAGGTGGCTTCTGGTTGGAAGAGGCGAGTACTGGGGCTGTGGCCAGGGAGGGTAGATCTCCCGCCCTGGTTCCTCTCTTCTCTGTCTGCTTCCCGACTGTCATGATATGAGCAGCTTTTCCTTCCCTATGCCCCTCTGCCATGCTGTTTTCTGCCTTGGAGTTGGCTAGCCATGGCCTGTAACTGTGAGTCAAAATAAACTTCTCCTCCTTTAAATTGTGGGTGTTGGGTATTGTATTTCAGTAATGAGGAGAGTGACTAAGAAAATAGCACGACTTAACACAGAGAAGACTTTTATGTCTTCAGAAAACTGAAAGAAGACCAGAAAAGAGAGCAAATGGAGAGAGGGGCAGGCTGTAGGTGAGGAAGACATCAAGGGCCAGTTCACACTTATGAAATTAGATGGTGAAGTTAAGGGGTTTAAATTTTTATTATAAATGCATTAATAAACTGCTGAGGACTTTTAAAATGAGGAAATAGAAATTATCTGATCTATATATAGGAACATCTCTAACTTCAGGATAGTCTCTGAAATACATTATTAGGAGAAAGTTTACGGTAAGAAGAGCCTGTCTCCCACCATAATCTAAGTCTCCTGGAGGTGTGACATTTCATCTGTTTCTCTTCATCTCCCCTACATGTCAACAGGTCTTCTTTCAAAATTGAGCTCAGTATTTTTAAATGAATTTTAAAATATTCTTTCCCCAAGGCCCTACGTTAAACAATTGAAGAGAAAGTTCTAAATGATAGTGCACCTGGGGGACTTTCTGGATTACAAAATTCTCAAAATGTAAGAGAAAACATAGAAAACATTCGAGATTTTAAGAAGTCTTCTAAATACCACTGAGATTTTCTCCATGTCCTTTTTCATCAGTCAAATTCTGACTGCAATGATTGGCTAGGAAACAACAGATGATACTCCAGGGCTTTACCCATTGGAAGCAAAAATAGGCAAAATATGGATAACTGGTAGTTCCTCTTATCTGTGGTTTTGCTTTTTATGGTTACTCACAGGTCACCTGTGATCTAAAAATGCAGTACAGATAGAGAGAGAGATAAGAAGTAGATGACAGTTAATAACTTTTATCACAGCGTGTTTATTGAACTATTCCATTTTAGTTGTTATTAATCTGTTAGTCAGCTTTCCATAACTGAAATGAATACTTGAAATAGCCAAGTTATCCAGAGAGAAGGTTGATTTTGGCTCACAGTCTTGGAGGTTTCAGTCCATGATTGATTGGCTCCATTGGTTTTGGGCCCATGCTGGGATAGCACATCATGGTGGTGACACATGTAGCACAGAGCTGCTCACCTCATGCCAGAACCCATAAGACTGAAAGAGGAAAAAACCATGTCCCAGGCATCCACCTGAGGTGTTAGAACATATCCTGTGGATAAGGAGAGATGACTGCATATCTTTACCAGTCTGCTCAGGTTAAGTTCTGTTGCAGTAACAAACAGTCCCCAGTTCTTGGTGTCTTAACAAAATCCAGGACTTTTTCTCTCCTAAGTCACAGTGTACAGGCCATCTGGGCTCTGCTGTATGTTGAATTCATTCCATATCCCGGCCAGAAGGAACAGCCCCTATGTGCGAGTCTCAGCACCGTGGCAGAAGGAAAGAACAATGGTGAGGCCATGTGCCAGCTTCAGAAGCTTCTCCTCAGAGGAGGTACAGACCACTTCCGTTCACATCTCATTGGCCAATGCAAATCGAGCAATCAAGCCTGATATTTCTGGGAAGTGACATGTAATTGTTCTGCAGGAGCTGGTCCCTAGGGAGGATGGTGACTACTGAACACTACAAACAAACCACGCAGCACTTACCAGCCATAGTTTGCTTTCTCCTTAAGTGCTGGTTTTATATTAATAGACTTGAAAGGCTGGGGATTTAGCTCAGTGATTAGAGTGCTTGCCTTGTAAGCACAAGGGCCTGAGTTCGATCCCCGGCACCACAAAAAAAAAAAAAAAAAAAAAGACTTGAAAACTTTCAGATAGTGTAATTTGGGACGTGATTTGATCCCCGGAAATGAGCACCACAAGCATTCCTGTTTTAAGGGTAACTTCTGAAAGTCTGTTATGAGCAGTTTAGAAGGGAGCAGTTTAACAGTCAATAGAATTCTTAATTTATAATCTGATATCTCAAAAGGTTGAGACGTTAGGAGGATTTTTATGCAGAAAAAAACCCCATGCTTCTTCCTTTGTATTAGTTTAAATGGGATGAAATAAATACACTGGTAATGCAAATTTAGTCACTGTTGTGGCCCAAGTAAGAAAGTCTGTATTTTGTGTTTAGCTATGAAATATGAAGTTCTTTCCACTAGGGACAAATAAACAAAACAAGAGCAGATATGAGTCAAGGAGAGAATACCGTGAGCATCAAATACCTATCGCATGGAGCTGAGGCTTCACCAGCTCAGGTCTAGACTGCTGCAGTGGCCCTGACTGGAACATCTGCTCTTGCCTTCCCCCCACCCTGGATCTATTCTCCAAACTGCAGCCAGAGGGGACCTTCTAAAAACCAGAGTGAGCCATGCTTTGCTCAGTGTGTTCAGGACCTCAAGAAGATCCCAGCTCACTCTGCACAATACCCAAAGTTCTTTCCAAGGTCTAGGAGATCTTATGTGAAGCCTTTCTGACTTCATCTCACCTACCACTCCACTCCAGGCACATAGGCTTCCTTGGCTTTCCTCTTCTTAGCCTGCCTTGCCTCTCCTGTCTCAAAGCCTTTGAACCGGCTGCTCCCTCTGCCTCTGCCTGGCTCCCTGACTCCAGAAACACGCATTTCTGATTCTCTCACTTTAGGAAAGAGGCCTTCACTGACCGTCTCGTTTGAAATAGTTCCCGGTCCCTCTCCATCTCCTTACCGTTCTCGACTTTTCTTCTTAGCATGTATCACTCTCTGACTTACTATATACATGCTCATTCTTCATCTGTTTTCACTGCATTATAATCGCCAACAGAAAACAAACTTCATTTCCTTTACTTTTATCCCTGGAGCTCAGAACGGTGGCTGACACCTACTAGATGCATAATAAAATTTGCCAAATGCATAAAATTTACTGAGTGGATTTGCTGGGGCATAATAATTTTTTTGAATGAAGTAGGACTAGCTACTATTGCTGCTAGTCCTAATTTCATCAACTCTGCGCCATTAATTTAGAAATTAATAAAATCATGCCTCCCTGCCTTAAAGATTAACTACATAAAAATACAATTAAAAATGTATTTTTACATTCAAACGCTCCCACGTTTTGAATGTTTTACAACAGAATGAGATCAAACAAAAACAATGCCATAATTTTCTCTGCTTTTTGTTAATCTTAACCTGCAAAATCTGTGTTTACAGTGCCCAGGGGCATGATGGGAGATTGGAGAGTCCTGAATAATGGGTTGGATGAAACAGGAAAAAGCCGTCAAATGCATTTCTACGTAAATGATTAGCTGTTCTTTGTAAAACAGAACATAGTAAATTATAGTTATAACAACAATTATGAGAGTAAAGCAGATAGGCAGCATAGGGATAATGGGAAAACAGCTACATGTCCAAAACAAACAGAGAACAGAACAGGTCAGTAAGATGATCATCAGAAGGATGAGGGTACGACAATAATAGACAATCATTCAGGCTATGAATAGCTGGATTTAGCCCACCCACACTCGACTGTGGGCTACAGCGGCGAAACGCAGATCTGAGCTTTAATAAGCTTGCAGACCCATATCGTCAGTTCCCCTGTTCTCCCGTTTCTAGGAAGACACTGCAATCACTTTCTGCACGTTGCGGTCACCCTCTGGTGAAGGGCCACAGCACTCGTAGATCGTCCCACCTGCAGCTTTGGAGCACAGCAGGAGCGGAGTCCTTTAACTGTAAGCTCCTGCTGGATGCAGTCCGTGTTCTCTGTTTGTTCCCTGTCCTGCTCAGTGTCCCACAGTGACACACGGTGAGCTTTGCTGTAGACCAATGGAGAGAACAATTTGGTGAGAGGATTGAGTGGGATTTTTTTCTGGCGGTTTCATTAACCTGTATGATGATTGTTAGTGATGAGGATAGATTGCTTTATCAGTTGAGGGTAGAGGTGGGCAATCAGGACCTTAAACTTAATACAATACCCCCTTTCCCAAAAGAGAAGCCCTTCCTGGGCTGAGAGCTGGGGCCCAGTGGACTGAGTGGATCCTCACAACGCCGCCGCAGGAAGAGATCCCAAAGCCAGCCCCTTCTCTGCTGAATTAGAAAAACACAATGCCTACTTGCAACTTTTATTCTTGGCTAGTGAGATGTGGAAATTGGGAGCCAGAGCTCTGTCACTTGCAAGACGCACACCCAGCCCGTCTCTGGCTCTGAGAAGACGAAACACCTTCACCCTCCAGCCCAGCTGCCACGGTGTGCCGCTGTGGGACAGTGGGCCTGCTGAGGAGCCACAAGCTCTCCTTGCCCTCGCTCTGCTAGCAAGGTATTGCTTGTCTGCGAAAGGCAAAAAGATGTGTAGTACAGTGCCAGGCACACGCGGGATGCTCGATAGCTATCATCTACGTGTTCTCATCCTTGTTTGAAAGGCAGAGAAGTCCATGTTTGGAGAAGTTAAGAAACTGTGCCTATCAGTTGGGGCCAGGCAAGAATCCAAGACCCCGTGCAAGGGGCTCAGCAGAGGCGCACTCAGGGAGGGGGTGCTTGCGGAGGAGTGGACAGTGAAAGGAGCCAGCCAGGGTGGCCAGACACCTGTGAGGTAGGAGCCGCGAAGGGAGCTGTTGTCGTGGAGGGACGGGCCACATGGATTTGGCCCTGTTGTGCGCAGGAAAGCCTAGCACAGGATCGTGGGGCCCGGTTGATGGGGTTCAGCTGCTCAGGCAGGGCAGGTTGGAGAGGACGAATCGGAGGTGCGCAGGGATCTGAGAGTAACAAGCATTTCTCCAGGATCTTCAGCTAGTAGGACTGGTGCACGGGGTGTCCGCAGCCAGCTGCAACCCTCCTGGCCTCCATTTGCTTGGGGAAAGAGGAGAGAATTCTTTTTTTCCCTTTTATCTTCGGTACCTCACCTTCCCCCTTTTTCCTTTAACATCCATTCTTTCCTTCCTCTCTCCTGCCCACTACTCTGCCCTTCTTCTTTCCTCCCTTACTCCTTCCTTCCTTCTTTTCCTTCCTCCCCCATCTCCCTTTCTTCCATCTTTTCTTCTCTTCCTCCCTCCCTCTTTCTTTCCTTTTCTTCCTTCCCTCCTTCCCTCCTTCCTTCTTTCCCCTCCTTCCTCCCTCCTCTGACCTTACTCTGCCACAACCCTGCTGGACACTGGGGTACCAACCAGCACCCCAAGGTACCTACAGCAGCACTATGTTATGATAGTGCTTCTTCCACTAAGGAAGCATCTTTTTTTAAGTCCTAAGCAGGATCTGCTTTAAAATTTCATTAAAAAAAAATAGGCTCCAGGGGAAAGCCCTTGGAGTCCCCCAGCAAAAGCACATCCGAGTCCCTCCTTTGCCTGCAGCAGGTGCCTCCCTTGGCCAGCCAAGCCTGGAGCTTCTGCTACCACCGCAGCATTTGTTTATTCGTGATATCTTTCCCACTTCACCTCACACTGAAAAGGACTTAGATCCTTATGCTGACACTTTCTGGAACATTTACTGCTCAGAATTTCCTTGGGAAAATGAGGTGCTTGGGTTAGAACCCCGCGGCCGGCTGCCCTGCCGTCCTCCCGAGGTAGGAGCAGGGTGGAGTAGAGCTCTGCCCGCCTCTGCCCCACTGTGCTGTGTGCTGGGGCAAAACATTTTGACTTTCTCTTCACCTCCCGTGTAAATGGGCATAAAGGCCCCTTTTCTTTGAAGGGTGTACAGGGAGGACTTTGCGTGTCTCAAAAGCACTGGGAGGCCCATTGGGTGAGTGTGGGGCACGGAGCGCACTGTTGTCCTCACCATGAGCAGAGCACATTCCTTTCGGGCTGCTCCACATTCCCCATTGCCCCTGCTTTCATGACCACAAGTCCCCTCCAGGAGGAATCTCTCTCCTGACCTGACCAGAGGCTGGCTGTTGGCTCCTGAGGACCAAGAAGCCTACAGTCACTCTGTCAAACGTTTTCCGTACAGTAGGACAGAGAGAAAGGCAGGGAAGATGGACCCCAGACCTGCTCGCAAGAATCAGGTGGCAGCCCATTTTCTTCTCAGGAGTCCCCTCCTGTCCCCCAGCACTGGCTTCAGCCTCACAGACTTTGAGAAAATAAATCAAGAGTGTTCCTATCCACCACAAAGTGAACCCGAGTCTTTCGCGGCTCAGGTGAGCAGCAGGAACCAGCTCGCTGGTCAGGTGGGGACACCGTGGGACAGGGACTCAGTCTCTCTCATCTGTGTCTCTGTCTTCGTCTCCCTGTCTCTGTCACTCTCTGGTCTGCTCAACAAAGGTTCTGGTCCTGAAGACTCTACCTCTCTGCCTCTGTTTCTTATATCAGTTTCCAGGAAAAAAAAAAAAACAGCAGAAGGAAGGAGACCCGGGGACCTAGAGCACCCCATATATCTTGCACTGTATAGCCTCCGGGGTGCAGGGAAGCCCATGGAGGAAGAAGGGGAACCCATTATGGAGCCCAAGACACAGGTTCTTTAATCTGGGCTTTATCTCAAGCCAGTTTTGTGACTCTGGACACATCATTAAACATCTCCCAATCCCATTGTCTTCGGGAGCAAAAATGAGAGAAGAATATCAACTCCACAGGTTGCATTCATTCTGCAAATATGCAGTGCATGTCTGAGAGCAGGTGCTGTGCTAGATGTTGGGGCCGTCACCTCGGGTAAGGCTCAGTCCTGGCTTTAACTGTGCACCGGTCTGTAGGAGATACAAACAGGAAATAGACAAAAACAGTAGCATCTGCTGAGTGAGTAGAGTGTACTAGAATAGGGGTGAAAGGAGAACGAGCCGATCATGGGAGGGCACAATCTTGGGTGGATGAGGGGGGCTGGAGGAAGCTACAACTCAAGTGAGGACTGATCAGTGGAAGCAGTTCCAGGGAAGGGGTGCAAAGGGGTGCAGAGACCAGTGAGGGCATTGACCATGGTTCAGAAGAGAGGGAGTGGAGAGAGCCAGGAAGAGTAACTGGGCCCAGTGGAGGCAATGGTGGGGATGATGGGGCTCATGCCTGGGGGGGGGGGCAGGCACAGGCAGGGATGGGGCTCAGGGGTTCACACTTTGTCCTGGAGCCTGTGAAGCTACGGAATACATTTTTGTGGATGGGCCACAAAATGAGATGTGTTCTGTAAAAAAGTCCCTAAAGCTGCAGGGAAGAAATCGAGTTAGACAGGACCTGCCAGTACTCTTCACTTGCTACTTTGCTCCCTTCTGCCCTGGTCCCTGATAGGCTGATAGTTTTGTAGCAAGCTGCTCCTCTCTTGGTTTCCAGACAGGTCCCACACACAAGGGACAGGAGCAGAGATGGGAGAGGGGAGGAGAGGTAAATCGGGGTGTCTTGTCTGTTGGTCCCTCCCTGATATGGCCTCAGGTTTGCAAGACTGCACGTAACAGTTGTGCCTTGCACACTTTTCTCCCAGCCATGGCTCTCTCCATGTTATATACAATGATGCTAGCCCAGGGTGACTTTCTGTCTTTGTTGGTGTCCTCAAGCTTGACAAGAGCTCCTGTAAGTAAGGATTATCCAAGTACACTAGGCAAGTATGCCATGTGCCAAGATCCTGGCTCCTGACCCAGAGGACTGTGGCTGGAGCCCCCTGAGGCTGTTGCAACCATCCAGAGTGTGGGCAACAATGAGGAAATGACAGGAGGGAGTTCATAGATCCCAAACATATTTAGAAGACACAAACAACGAGACTTGGATGTAGGGTGTGGGAGGAAAAGCTATGGATGACTTCTAGGTTTTGGCTTTTGTACCCAGGGGGATGATGGTATTCCTGGACATGCTGGGAGGTTTAGGGTAGGCAGGTAGACAGGTGTGGGGAGGAAGGAAATACTGAGAAACTGTTACGTGGGAATACCCAGCAGACATTTAGATATAAAACTTAAAGTTCCAGAAGAGAAATCTATGCTGAAGATTCATTAGCACAGAGATGGTAAAGACTGTAACAGGAAGTATAAACACTAGGACAGAATCCATAGAGCAGGAAGAGATAGAAGGCAAGGGAGTCATTCTGAGGAAGGGAAACTTGGTAGGACTGGACAGATGGACTGGGGGTGGAGACACCCCGAGAGCTGGAAATCCAGGAGACAGAGTGTTATGGTTTGGATCTAAAATGCCCCCCAAAAGTCTCATGTGTGTGGATGATGATTGGACGGTGGGGGTACTATACTCATTAGTAGATTCATCTATTGAGGAATTCAGTAGCTGATGTGCTGTTGCGGAGTGGGATCTGGTTGCAGGTGGGTCACTGGAGATATGCCCCGGAAGGGTGTTCTTGTCCTTGGCTCCTTCTTCTCTCTGCTTCCTGGCTGCCATGGAGTGAGCAGTTGTCCCCTCCCATGCCCCTCCACCATTCTGTTTCTGCCATGGAACCAGCTGACCTCAGACTGAACCCCTGGAAACTGTGAGCCAGATATACCTTTCCTCCTTTAAGTTGTAGGTGTCTGGTATTCTTTTACAGCAATGGGAAAGCTGAATATTATACAAACTCAAAGAAGAGAGGTTTAGAAAATAGGAAGGGATTATTGGGTTCAGGAACAAGGGCATGATTGGTCTGGGTTGACCTTGGCAAGAGCCATTGCAAGAATCCCTGGAGACCAAAGGTGTCATTCATATACAAGTAAACTGTGACATTGGGGTGTGTGCAAGGTCATTGGTATGTTCTCTGGGAAGTAAGAAGTGAGGTTGGTGAGGAGGAGGAAGAGGACGAAGCGCTCAGAAAAAGAGCCTTAGAAGGTATGTGCATGTTTCTTCTTTCTTGCTCTTTGGCATATGCGAGGAAATCTTTATATCTGGAGTCACTTTCTGGGCAAGGAGGGCTGAGGTAACATGAATAGGAAGGTTCTAGGAGTCGAGCAACTCATCATGTTCTTCCAGGGCCCAGTTCCCTCTCTTGTCTCTGGGCTGTGGGTTCCCCTTTGTCAGGGGGACAGTCTTCCAAGATATGACAGATAATGGGGCCAAAAGCCTTATCATCCAATCAAGGTCTTTCTTCTGATGACCTTCCTAGAGTATGTGGTAGACATAAGTCTCAGAGACAACTCTAAAACAAAAGAGCCGCTTGGAGCACATGTTGGTGCAAAGCCTCTGTCTCTTATTTTCTTAATGGTAATAAAATACACATGGGCATAAATTTGACCTTGTAATTTATTTTTATTTGGAAAAATTTTTTTGTGTATGATGCTGAGAATTGAAACCAGAGTCTCCTGCATGGTAATCAAGTGCTCTACCTCTGGTCTACATCTCCAGCCCAATATGAACCTATTTACACATACAGTTCAGTAATGGTAAATAGAATTGCACTGTTCTGTTAAGCAGTCTCCAGAATTTTTTTGTCTTCTCAAACAGAAACTCTGTCCCCATTAAATAGTGACTTCTCCTTCCCCTTCTTCCCAGTCTCTGAAAAACACTATCCTCCCTCTGTCTCTGTGGACTTGTCTGTTCTAAGGACTTCACTAAACAGTGCCATACAGGGCTTGTCTTTCAGTGATGAGCTTAGTCCCATGAGCACAATGGCCCCAGGTTCATCCATCTTTCCTCTTAGAGATTGCGCATCCCAGCTCACATAGCAGGACGATTCCCAGCTCTCAAAGGCCTTCATATTCATCGCTCCTTCCACATTTATTTTCTCCACAGCACAGTGTGGGAGTGGATAATGCTGGGTTGCAGCTGAAGAAATAAACCTCCTGGCCTGGACCACCCAGCAAGCTCAAGCCTGTGACCAGAGCAGAGCCTTCGGGTTCCTGATCCAGTGCACTGTCCCCGGGACATGGCCTCATTTGCAGAGCACTTGAGGAAGCCTGGAGCACTCTGCATGGCACAGGCATGGGACATTGACAGGCATCAGGAGGTCCCCTGAGAACTGACCCAGTGACAAGTCAGCCACAGGACAGAGGTGCAGGGAAGGCTGAGGTGGCACAGCACATGCAACCAGCTCAGTGTGGGCAGTCAGCCGTGCTTGCCTGGGACACTTACTGTCCCTCTTGGACACAGAACACGGGCAAGGGGATCTGCTAAGCTGGTCCCTGGAGCTCAAGCCTCAACAAGACGAATCCTCAGAGTCACTAGTCAATGATGACAGCAGCCGCAAGGAGGACAGGTGACAGAGTAAGGATCTCACACTGACGCCTCACGCCCCCAGGCGAGCCTGGGGCTTCGAATGAACTGGGTTCACCCTATCCCTTGGGGTTCCTGCTGGGGGTCTTTCTGGCTGGCAGGCTTTCCGTTGAAGCTGGGGTGACCCTCTCCCCCAGCACACCCACACCACTGCCAGACGGTCCTGAGGAAGAATAAACCTTTGTGCTTTGAGCAGCACGCTCAGCCCTCGCCAGCGCTGGCTGCGTTTCGTATGTTCCTGGCAGCCAAACTTACAAGCAGTGACACTCAAACCCCGAAACAGCTGAATAAACCACTTGGCCGACGTGTAAATAATATTCCCTGTAACCGGGTGAGGTTGAGGGAGGAAAGGAGCGGGGATTTGCTGCCTCTGGGTTTTTATTAGGAATCTGCTACAACGGCTTATCAGGCTCAATCCTCGCACTCATTGATCTTGCGGAACATTTGTTGTTTGTCACGGTTAGGAGGTGGGTTAACCTGGTTAATGGTTCATCATATATTCTGGTTAAAGATAACTAAATATTAGTTATCATGCACAAAGCACACTTTTTCAAAAGAATAAGACCACCACAAAACACTCTCAACAGCAAATGACAAATACCATGATCCAATCTGTCTTTTAAAACACTGAAGATGTTTTTATTTCCTTAGGAGTGTCATGATGAACCCCATGAACCAAAGAATTGATAAAACATGCAAATGCTGGTTAATAAAATGCTGGATAAACAGCTTTTAATGAACTTCCGTGTCTTGATAGTGCCATGTGTTAATTTTCTTAAAAGGCATTGAGTAAGATGATTAAGATTCAATAAACTAATAGAAGACAGTGATATTAGAAACGACTTTAACCAAGTTCATCGGACACAAAATTGCCCTCTTTACACATTCTGATATTTCCCAAGCTGCCTTTCTTTAAAAACCCTAGTACCAGGGAGCTCACTGCCCCATTCTATTTATGACTTTCTACTGGCAATTCCCTTTAATCCTTACCTCTAGAGCTGTGGAGAATTTGTGCCATCTCTCTCTTTTCAGATAACCAGGGCATTCATATAGCCCTGTCCCCAGTTTCATTTTAGCTAACCCTATCACCTCCACTTCCTCCAACCTCCTGTCTGTGGAATAGTTCCTTGTTTGTGGACCTCCGAAGACAACTATGAAGCTAGATGTAGTCATAACACCCATCCTGAGTGTTACGGGGCTGCCACTTCTTTCCTTCTATACTGTTTCCTTCCATTATATGCCAGTGAGATCTGGCTCTTTCCAAGGGACATTGTCCTGGGTTTCTAATTCTCTCTCTGTCACTTCCTACTTTGTAACCTAAGGGAAGCTATTAAACCCCTCGATGCTTGGTTTCATCTTTCTCCTAATTATAGTATCAAGCTTGAATGGCTGGATTCACATCTAAGTTCAGCTTCACATTTTTATTATACCACCCCATGAGCTGAATGACCTCTTGTAAGTGTGTTACGTATTCTGTGCCTCAGTTACTTATCTGCAAAATTAAGATGAGGCTTAGATGAGCTATCAGGTATTGGATGCTTGCAATAGAGCCTATAAAGGTTTTTTTTTTTTTTTTAAAGCAGATGAGAGCTGTTATTGTTATCGCTTGGAAATGCATCTTATTTTTACTAGAAGTCACATCAAGAGGTTGACCCATACTGGAACATGATGGGTTCCACGGCTCCTTTCATCTGATGGTCTGTACAAGGAGAATGCTCACTATTTATACTTTTGTGATCCAAGCTACCCCTTTAGCAGAGCACCTTGAATGTGACAGATACTGATAGAATTCGTGGCCTCTGGAATCACATCTGTCTTTATAATGTTTGAAATCCGCTCTCTTAGATTCTGGATAGCTTGATTACATGCTTTCTCTCCAGACTTGCCTTGAAAGCTGCCACTTCAGAAAACTGCTTGGATCTTTCCAGGTAAAATCAACCGCCTGCTACACAGTCCCCCGCCTTGCACTGCAGGGACGGCACTGCCTGGGTGTTCACAGAGACCCACTGCCTTTTCTACGGGAGCCCCTCAACACACAGCTATTCTCACTGATTTTTCTACATTTTACTGTGTCCAGGCCTCCCCCTTCCGTGGCTATAAACTGGAGCCACATTTGGAGTAATATCCATTTTTGCCTTCTGTTGTCTTATGGCCAAATGGCAAGAAATTCTTCCTTTTCCAGAAGCACTAACCATAAAGAATGTACTTTAAAATGTTTGTGGATAAATGCTATGCTTAATCCAGTCCAGAATCCCCATCTTTAATAAAAATGATAATGCTGGAGAAGAAACGTGTTTCGGTGAAAAACATTTCCAAAATGACTTTCACCGTTAATTCTAAAACAGCAAAGTTACTTCTCCAAGACTACACCCTCATCCTAACTTCTTTCAAGAATAATTCCGGATTAAGCCTGCAAGAGGAAAGAGAAATATCTTTATTTTTTTCTATCCTATTACAAGTGACTCAATTACTGGTAATGTAAAAAACACATTTTTTTTCTTCAATTTTAACAAAAAGTTTTTACATCAGATAAGTCATTAAATTGCCCGGGCTGGATTTGAACTGGCAATCTCCAGCCTCGGCCTCCCAGAGTGCTGCTATATGCCATCTCACCTGACTATCTTTTTCTTTCTTAAAATAATTTCACCTATTTTGTTTTACTTCTTACATGGATGTTAGAGAGTTCATAATTACATTCCAATTGTCTGAAATCCCTCTAGACTGGGCAACCATGACGTTGTGCTTTTTTTGTTCCTCTTGGGGCTCCATATCAAATTTATCAACAAGCTCTGACATCCTAGCTGGACCCTTTATCCCTCCTCTTCCTCTCCAGCATCACCGGTCTGCACGAGCCCCCCTCTGTAAGGGCACCTCCTATATTCAGCTGCTCTAATCCCGGCCCAACCCAGCTGCCAGCCAACAAACTCAATAACCTACATAACTGAGAGTTAACCTTGTTAAAATCCCCCTTGAGATGAGAAAGAAAACAAATAACCAAATAAACTCTGAATAACTGCACTGTATAAGAACTCCAGTGTGCTGGAAACGAAAGAACCAGCCACTCAATTTTATAGGCTGCCCTTAACATCAACAAATGTTTCTCACCCACAAATGAAATGCTCTTTGGGAAACAAGTGGGAAGCCCTTTTGCCAGCACAAGAGGAAAGAAAAGGAGGCTCTGACCCTGTTCCCCACAGACAGATACAAAGATCCCCTTTGTAGTTTGGTTTCCGTTCAATCCTAAAGACACACAGGGTCCTGGTCTTCTTTTAAGAAAGTTTATGTATAGGCACAGACATTTCTGCCCCGGTCTCCAAGGCCTGGGATCTTACCTGACAAAACAAATTTCTACAAAGACCCAACCTCCTCCCCACCCAGGGAAATTACCAAAAGCAAGAAGAAGAAATGGGACTTGTCACTCAGTAGATTAGCTCTTGAGGGTGAGCGGAAGTGCTGAAGGCGAAGGTGAATCGGTTCTTAGGTTCTCCATCCACTCCCGCCTGCCTGCAGGCAGTGGCCACAGGAGGCCTCGGGAAGAGGCGGGGGACTGTGGGCCAGAGCATCTCTTCTCTGCCCATCTGGGCTCTGCACCACTGGAAGGGTTGGCCGATCCCTCTGAAGCTCTGGCCTTGGGCTTCGGGGAAGGCTAAAAGTAACGGTGGCTTGTGGAAGGAACCTGTGGCCTCCAAACCTATGTGGATCCAAAAATTCCTGCCTAAAACTCTGACCTGCAGTCCCCTCCAGGGAGAAAGGCAGCCCTTTTCTCAGCTCTACTAGGAATTGTTCCCTCTTGGGCCCCAACTGATGACTATAGGATAATAAGATCATTTTGATAAATTATAAAGCCAAACCGATTTCATTTTTATTTTTCAAACTCGCACCTCATAAATGTGTTCTCCTTGACCAGTTGAACACGCTAACTTGGAGAGCGAGGTGTCGGCCATGGCAGGCAGTCTTTCCAAGCGCAAACACCAAACAGAGTAAGGGCCAAGCAGAGCTCTGAAAAGAGTGATTTCCTTTGCTGCATTCCCCGGCATGAGTGTCTGTACACACACACACACACACACACACACACACACACACAGAGTGCTAGGATCACTCCATGTTTCTACAGAAACATAGCTCAGCCTGAAGGGAGTACATGAGATATGAGAATCATGTGCAGTGCCAGCGTTGGCGTTGCATTTGATTTATAGGAGTCTCAGTTTTTTTCTCTTTATTCTTTAAGCACTAGCTGGCTAAGCCAATGCCTTTGTCCCAGTGCTGGTTTCTGAGTCACTGCCCACCTGCCGCAGCAAGAAGAAGGACTAGGACAGCATCACACAGAGTGCAGTGCCTGTTCACAGTGAGGATCCCATGAGGCCCCATGGTGGTGCAAGGCAGCCGCAGGCCCTGTACCAAGCTCACTGTGGTGCCTCCTCTCACGACAGGTCCCGCTTGAGCCTGGCTTGAACTCAGGCTGCTGTGAATGTAAATCAGACGACCCTGGATGTGCATTGATTGTGTCATCATGTCCTAGACTGGTGAATAATCTAAATTTAGAGATCATAGCTGCTTACAAAGAAAGAAATTGTGCTTCTTCGTAAGCTATCTCTGGGACGGCTGAGGGTGGCCTTTAAGAGACATTACTTCATGTATTAGCAGACTAAATTTATCTCCATTTTACAGATGAGGGAAATCGGGCTCGCAGAGAATATTAACCAGAATAAATTAAGTCCTGTTATGTAACAATTTCGAAATCTCAGTGGCTTAAGAAAACGAATGTTATTTCTGCTAGCCTGCAGGTCTGCGTGGCTCTTGAGGACAGCTGGCCTCTGCGCAGTGACTCAGAGGCCCAAGCTGCTTTGGTTCTGTTGAATCTGTCTTCTCACCATGAGGCTTATAAATTTGCCCCAGCAGGGGAAGCGAGAGACTGGAGATTTTCTCTGCTTCGAGCCAGGAAGTGATACATGTTACCTGGAGTCAGGAAGGCCCTGCTTAAATGCTGGGGGCTGGGAGATGTAACCTTCCCAGCACTCACCTTGGTGAGCACCGTAGTGTCCCCCAGAGAGAGGTCAAGTAACTTTCACCACCCTTGATCCCTCTCTTATTTGTGTCCCATTCTGGCTGTTTGTAAAATTCTTCTCTCTCATGCAGACTGGCTCCCGTGAAACGTGTCGTCCATCTGTGGAAAACAAGGATGTCAACAGTGATCCACATCAGCATCACAGATTCAGCTACCTGAAGCGTCTGATCTCTCTTTCTTTCTTACTCTGTTTCCCAAATTTCCCAAGAAGAGGAGGACTTGGTTCAGTCTGGGTTACCTGTCCTTTCTAGGACCACTGTGCCTGCGAGAGAGGGAGGAAGACCACATTATAGGGATGTGGCAGTTCCGGAAGTGACCTTGTAGGTGGAAGTGGATAAAGATGGTTCATCCTCCAAACAGAGGGTCATCTGGTATTGTTAGAGGCAGAATGAGGGTTTGGAGCCAAGTCTGTCTCCACTTTTTTTCTACACTTATTATGAGCATAGCCTCCTAGATATTTTCAAAAATCAAATAACTAGGAGAAGCAGTCTCTGTGCACAAAAACATGGAGACTGCAGAAAACTCTGCATCTTCAGATACAACTTGCTATAGCATGCAAAACCCAGTTTAAAACTAAGATCTGGGAGGCTGAAGCAGGAGAATTGTAAGTTCAAGCCCAGCCTGGGCAATTTAGTGACTTAGTGAGACTTGTTCTCAAAATAAAATATAAACAAAGGGCCGGGGATGGAAGTCAGTGTGAAGGCCCTGGGTTCAATCCCAAGTACTGACAAAGTCAAAAATAAGCAACCAACCAACCACACAAAAAACACATAAGTGAACTATTACTAGGCTATTTGATAAAGATGATCTCTTTTCTCCTCAAGATTCTAGCATCCAAATCAGCTCTCCAATACAGTAGCCATGAGCAATACAGAGTTATTTAATTTTAAATTCATTTATATTAAAATTCAGTTCCTCAGTCACATTAACCATGTTTCTAGTGTTCAATAGCCGTATGAGGTTAGTGGCCATCTGTATTAATTACTTTTCTAGAGTCAATGGTTTGCAAGAGTGCAGACTTAATATAGGACAAATACAAGTTGCAACATTCACACACGCAAGCCAAATGCAGGAAGAGTGTAAAACGTCTATCTATGCACTGGAGACCTGAAAGATCCAGTCACAGGCTGGAAGCCCACAGCAGTGCCCCACGTACATCTGTGTCTGCAGATGATGGCTGAAGAAATCTTCACTGGAACCAGGATATGATGCTCACAGTAGAGATGAAGACCAGAGCTCACCTGAGGCTAACGGCAGCCATCGTCGATGACAGCAAGGCCTCAAGCTCCTCTTGCAACCAGAACAGCTGAGTTTCCTTTGGAGAACCAGCCACAACAGAGCTTCTCCTGAGAAACAGCCTACTGCCATCTTCTGCTCTCTTTTTCCTTTATGTTGTATTGGCAACAATCTTCAGGTAAATCTTCTATACCCAGAATCACACCAACTCAGTTCAGCTGGGCGTTCGTGCTCAAGTTGACCACATCAGTCCACCACACCATCATGGTGGATAGTTCAAAATATAGAACACACCAAAACAGAATCAAGAAGTTTGATATTAAAGAAACTAAGTGTTTTTTTTTTAAATAGCAAAACTCAACACAACCAATCTAAGACACTACAAGAAAAGGTGGCAGAAAGGGCAAAAGAAGAAATAGGGTCTTATTGCCCGTAATTGTAACCATGATTTGAACACTCTAAAGTAAGTGTGAAGCAGCATATTGTTAATTATCTTCTTCATAAAATCTCTTGGCTCCTTTTAGGACAAAGTCCCATCTCATCTCTCCGAAGTGAACCACATTCACTCCGAGACTGCACAGTCTTCAGCAGCAATCTCCACAGCCAGCTCTCACTTTTATCTGTTCACCTTTTTCCCCTTTTATCCTTCCTTCACCTCCAGTACAGTCATAGCCCATCTGTTCTTTCCACTGCAGAACACTGACCCTGCTTCCACTCTGGGCTTTCTTTAACTACCAAGGCAAGTCAAAGCCCTAAATGGGGTCCTTTTCCAAATGGTGTCCTGTGTTCCAAGCAGCCACACGGGCAAAGCCAAATTGAAGGGTCTTCAAAGATGATTGAGATAATCAGACATTGACTGTCACCCTGGGAGATGGTCGTTTCTGTTCTTATGAGGTGCAGAGGAACATACAAGGAGAGGGCAGTGTCAAAGTTTGTCTTGCAGCTTCAGTTAGAAGATGTTAGCCAGTCGAACCAAACCAAACCAAAACACAACAAAACAAAACAATGGTTCCCAATGTAAAAGAGCAAAAACAGGTCAACATTACTCAAGGAGATCATCTGAGAATTTTTAATATGCAAATGGGTTTTATGAATTTCTAGGAGCATGTTATATTATGTCATAGTTCTTAAATATATTTGACCCCAGATCCCTTTATTTTTGCCAGGATTTTCTTGCTGAACACAAATTTCAAGCCTTTAGCAGTAAGGTTGGTTTTCACAGGTGACTTAGTCCTACATAAAACTTTAAAGAAATGCTTGCTCTAGAATATTCTGAGATTTGGGCGTGTCATTATAAAAAGAATGCTCCCAAGTCGATCATGAAATACAAAGGTAATTTAAATGTATGTTCTGTTGTTATAAACAAAACTTGTTTTCTAAATATAAGGTATATTTGATTGATTGAAAATGTTGTAAGTAAAGAAAGGAAGGTGAATATAAAGATATGTATAAAGTGTGAAGCCACATAGAGAGAAAGCTAACTCTCAATTTCTATCAGGCTATGCTTCAAGCATTTAAACAGTCATGTCTAATGAATTGAACGATGGATATTTCCTTATGAGACTGAGTGACAGTTATTAAATGAATAATGTAAGCTTATGCCAGTCCTAAGGAATGAGGTATTATTCTTAGTCAAACTTAGGCTGGGAAGGTTGTGACTCTTTTTCTAAACTGGCTGCTGAAGCATGTGGTTGTTCCATAGGTAACATGGTACTTGGCTGCCCCATGACATGGCTCAGTGCTTCATTTCCTCCCCAGTCTTTCTTTGTTGTATGACTTTTGATTGATTGGAAAGATTCATAGTATGTTTGCATTCTTTTTGTTCACTTTGTAAACTGGTTATGATAAGTGAGCCAAATTCTCAGGCCTTTTTTTATGTTTGTCTTAAGAAATGTGGTGGGTGAAAGGAAACTTGTTGTTAGGTTAACAGTTAAGTACACAATTCTAGAGTGATTTGGTTTAAAACTGCAAACATTCCCACAATGAAGAATGCGTGAATGAAAACAGAAGGTACCGTGCAAAATTCAAAAGCTATTTAAAGATAAAAACATTTAGCAAACAAAAATAGAAGACAACTTCTTAAATATGAAAAAGAGCAAAACAAAAATCTAAAGCAAACATCATACTTCATGAGGAACTATTGAACAAATTCCATCCAAGACTAGAAATAGGACAAAAACACCCCCTTTGCTTACTTCTACTCAGCATTGTAGTAGAGGCCTCAGCCGGTGTAATAAAGCAAGAAAAAGAAATGAAAGGCCTAAAGATTAAGAAGGAAAAAAATAAAGCTATTTCTAGTTACAAATGACATAATAGTATCTATAGAAAATACTAAAAGATTTATAAAATAAATGCTAGAAATAAATGAATTTATCAGTTTTGTGGGAAACATGTCAATAAATAAAACTCAAATTTATTTTAATATACTAATGGCAAAATTTTGAAAAATGAAATCAAAACAGTAACATCAACACGAAATATGGAGGAATAAATTTAACAAAGTTAGAAAACACTGCTAAGAGAAATTTGAGAAGGCTTAATCCTTTTTTTTTTTTTTTTTGACTGCTGTGGATTGAACTCAGGATCTCTCACTTGCTAGACAAGCGCTCTACCACTGAGCTAAATCCTCAACCCCAAGAAGGCTTAATCTTAAGGAGAGATAGACCATATTTATGGACATTCTTGATTCAAGATTTGATGTTGTTAAGATGTCAATTGTCCACAAATAGATTCAATGAATTCCTAGTCAAAATCTTAGAAGATTTTTTGACAGAAATTGATAAACTGGTTCCAAAATTCATATGTAAATGCAAATGACCTAGAATACCCAAAATGTTTTTAGAAGAACAAAGCTAGAAGATTTATGCTGTTTGAATTCAAGATTTATTGTAAAGATACAGTAAATGTATTACCATTATGACAAACAAATAGATTATGGAATAGAGTAGAGACTCAGAAATCAAACCACATGTATTTAGTCACTTGTGGTTTTACAAAAGTGCCAAGCAAATTTGGTGGAAAAAGAAGTTTTTTTTCAATAAAATATACTAGAAAAATTGAGTTTTCATATGAAAAAGAAATTAACTTTGATCTATACTGCACATATAAAATATAAAATCAACTTGAAATGGGTCATAGGCCTAAATGCAAAACATAAAGCTATTAAACTTTCACTAGAAAACATAGGATGAAATGTTTGTGAATTTTGCTTAGGAAAAGTTTTTTTGTTGTTGTTATAGCACTTAATCCATAAAAGAAAAAAATGACAAATTGGGCTTCACCAAAATCAAGACCTTTTATTGCGGGAATGAAAAGACAAGCCTTATACTTAAGGGAAAGAGGTAAATGTCACATCTGTAAAGGACTTTTATCCAGAACGTATCAAAACTTTGTCCTGGACATATAGAGAACTCTCAAAATGGAATAATAAAGCCAGCCTCAGAAATGATCCAGTTGGAAGCATGCACAAAGAGTCCGAACAGATATTTCACCAGAGAAGATGCAGAAATGGTGACCACCACAAGAAAAGATGTTCAGTATCATCTGTCGTTAGGGGAAGGCAGAGCAAATCCACAAGCAAGTGCCATTTCAGCAGAATAGCTAAAACCAAGAACTGACAAATCAAGTGTGGACAAGGATGTGGAGCAACTGGAACTCTTGTTGTAAAATTACCTTGGAAAATACTTCGGTAGAGTTTAAATATTTAAGTGTATTCTTCCCCTGCTAGATATTAACTAGAGAAAAGGAAAGCATATAACCATGAAAAGACTTCTAAAAGAGTGTGTCTGCCTCATTCATAAAAGCTAAAAGTCAGATATAGGCCAAATGCCATCAATAGGAGAATGAACAAACTATGAGGTATTCATATATTAGAATAACACTTGGCAACGAAAAGAATAAACAACAGATGTTTGCAACAATATAGAAGAATCTCAAAAGCATACCTAGCTTAAGAAGTGAATAAGAACACACAACATACATTTCCAGTTGTATGAACTTCACCAAAAGCAAATTAATTTTTGGTGAAGGACTAGTGGATGCCTGTATGGTAGGAATTGTCTAGAAGGGGAAAGGAAAAGTTTCTGGGGTGATGGCAATATTTTGTATGTTGATTGAGTGGTGGTTACACAGGTATATAGTTTTGCCAAAACTTATTGAATTGTATACTTATGATCTGTATTTTTCACTGTATAGAAAATGTATCTAAATAAGAATTGTTGTATACTGTAAGCATCTACTTTCTCACTTTTGCTTAAATACTTCATATTGTATTTTAGTTGTTGTTGCTAGTGGTGGTCTTTTGGTTTGAAAAAGAACTCTTAAGAACTCATGGTGAGTTGTATATAAAACTGTACATCTCATTAGCCAGAGGAATCATTTGTGCAGATCAGTCTCCATTTATTCTGGACACATCTCATGATACATAGAGGGAGAAAAGTGTCTTGATAATTACACTGCTCTCGGAGAAAATGGTAGAGCCAATCGAGGGCTAAGGCTCTGTGTTCAGGCAGGTGTGGGTGTGAATCCCAGCTGGAGCTTTTCCCAGCCACTAGACCTTGGGCAAACTGCTCGGCTTCTTGCCAGCTCAGTTCATCACCTGCAGATGAGGGACATGATGCCTAACTCCTAGAGTCACTGGGAGACCAGATGACAGCATGCACTCAGTTTGTTGGCACTATTTATTAATGACATTAAGAATAAAGGGAGATGTGGTGGACCTAATATGGTCAGCTTGAGCCAGAACGCCCAGCTGGACTGAGTTGGCGTGATGCTGGGCGTACAAGATCCACCTGAGAGTTGTTGCTGGTGCAACATAAGGCAGAGTGGGAGCCGTAGCTAGTTGGCGGGCTGTTTCCCAGGAGAAGCCCTGCTGCGGCTGGTTCTCCTGAAAGGAACTTGGCTGTCCTTGTCGAGGAAGGAGCTCGGGGCCTTGCTGTCATCGAGGATGGTTGCTGTTGCTTCAGAGGAGCTCTGGTTGTCATCTCTGCTACGAGCATCATTTCCTGGCTCCAGCCATCATGTGCAGACACAGACGTA
This sequence comes from Hystrix cristata, assembly GCA_004026905.1. NCBI lineage: Eukaryota > Metazoa > Chordata > Mammalia > Rodentia > Hystricidae > Hystrix > Hystrix cristata. Next base: position 22,898 of record PVJO010012526.1, read on the forward strand.
CGTGGGACAGTGCCGTGGGCTCCCAGCCTTCAATTGGATCTTTTGGGTCTCCAGTGCCTAGATGGACATTCGGCACCTTCTGGATTTGGCTTCTGGGTGAATATTGTAAATGTCCCCTATTAAATCTGCTCTCTTATGACCATTGGCTCTGAAAATCTAACTAACACAGGAGAGTTCCCCTTAGTTAGATATCTAATACTCTAGGGAATTTGGGGGTTATTTTATTTAGAAATTCTTCTGAAAGTTCCCAGAAACATTCCCTTAGACATTTTTCTCACTAATGAATGAGTTAGACTGTGAAAAGAAAAAGAACCTGGTCCCTGGATTCACATCTCTTTCCCTTCCACGAGATGGTTTCTGCCTCCCACCCTATCTTTATCCCCCAGTCTCACCTCTACCCTCATCTCCCTGAGAGGGGACAGGTTCTCAGATTTGGTTTCACACAAGTGAGATGCAGCCCTGTATTTATTTTACATATCACTGAGATCTGGGTTACTTCAAGATAGCTTAAGAACTCAAATGGAAAAGCATGGAGCCTTAGATTCCGTTCACAAAGCAGGTGAAATGCGCCTGTCTCACCTGGGTGTTGGGTGTCTGGCCTGTGCCAATCTGATAGTCTAGGCGCATACATACAGCCAACCAGAGAGGTTCCTGCAAAGGAGCTAAGCCTCTGGGATGACTCAAGCTGTATCCTGAGCTGGGCAGTGTCCTCCTCTGACCCCTGCCTCCAAGACAAGCTTTTGACACCTAGTTTAATTTCCACCTTTCACAACCAAGAGATCTGTGTGACTTTGCAAAGGCCTCAGTCAGCTGGATCTACGAGCAGAAACCAAGATGGATCAAACTCTCATCTCCACGACATGCTCCAGGCCAGAGCCCAGCTGCCGGAGCTTTCTTTTTGCCTGGTCCCAGTTCTGGTCGGGCTCTGGGCATCCCCGGTACGAGGCAATGCACTGTGCCCCTCTCTCTGTCCTGGGGCTCAGGGGCCTGCCCCTTCGGAGAGACAATGGTGATGACTTTCTGTTCAGTTCACTGGAACCTTCACAGAACGGGGGATGCTTTCATGTCCTGAAGTGACCTTGACCCCATGACCTCGGGCCAGCTCAAATCTCTCCACACCTGGCTCTGCAGACTCAGTCTAATAACAATACTTGTCTGCTTTCCTAAGGATTTAGAGACCATATACATAAACCACTCACCTAAGAATCTGGTACTTAGTGTAAACACTTAAGACATGTCAGTTATTGTTCTTATTATATTTACTAAATATAACAACTTTTTATAGTGGTTCAGTTTTTGCCTTGGTAAAATCTTAAGTACCAAACTCGATTGTCATTTTTATGAGAGTAAAGACAATTTATATATTCCTTTTTAATACGGCTCCCCCTCTGCTTAAGGTGGTGCTGGGGATGGAGGGCAGTATCGTTAATAGTTTAATAGGTGGTTACAGGTGACTGGATACCGGACTTGCTATCTGCTTCTGTATACCCGCGTCTCCACAGAGCCCTCTACCTGTACGTATGCATCTGCACACGCCATGAACGGGTGATGGGACCTAGTTACTCCTCTGCGGCACTGCTCTTTCCTCAAACCCACCCTGGGGACATGTGCAAATGAGTATTTATATATATGACTGGTTCATATTAAACTTTTATTTTCTTTAAAGAGCACTTGTTGCTTTTCAGCAAGCCCAGGTTAAACACTTGGAGAATTAGCTGCTCTCCATCTTTCTGAAAGAGGACAAAGGATCAAGGTATTATTTCACAGATGACAAAGATTTTATTTTTGTTGTTCTCCTAACAAGTTCAGTTACGGGGTGTTTATTACTGTGGAAAGATGACCATCACTCCTGAAGGGGACACAGAGAATCGGGTAACAGAAAGACAAAGCCAGCTGGATCACTGCAAGAAGTGTCCTCAGGTGACCCAGCTTTTCTATGAGAAAACAAGAATGTCCTCATGGCTGCAAGCAACAGAGGATGTTAGGATTCGTGCTGGGTTCTGGAATGACCTCAGCAGGTGTTCCAGGGGAGAGTCCCTCCCCCGCCACCTGTCCAGGGCTTCCCCAAACTGGCCTGCTCGGGGCCCAGAGAAGGGCTCTGTGTAGCAGAAGCCAAGGGGAGCAGGGCCTGGTGCTGCCTTGCTGTGGAGGGTGGAGCAAAGCCACTGACCCCTGGCCCTTCAAGACCAACAAATGCTCCTGGCCTCCCAGCAGAGAGCCTGGGACCCCTTTCACATCCTTTTGTTAGAGGCTGGAGTGAGGGTAGAGGGCAGAACAGAGACTTCCTCACAGCACCAAGGGTTTGTTCCTTCACAGGCCCACAGGAGATGCAAGAGATCAGGATGGAGAACCCCAAAGTGCAAATAGAATCCCAAAGAATTCCTTGCACCAGTTTTTTGCTGCCCAACCATTGCTAGCGTCTTGGGATAAAACAGCTCCCTAAGACTCTTAGCTTTCCGTACTCTGCAGGATCTTAGTTGTTATTTTTCATCTGAACCTTTTGTAGCAAGCATGAAACCAAATCAATATATGAGATGTGCCCAAGGTATAGCTTTGATATTTTCTCTTTCGTTTTTGGTAACAATTTAATTTCATCTTTGAGCCTCCATTTAGCCAAGTGGTGAAAATGTATTCTTAGCCCAGTCAGGATGTTCCTCTCTTTCTATAAGCGTTTATCTGTACCAGAAGACAGTCCTGAACGTAGAGGCGCGGGGAAGGACAGCCAGTTGCCCTGCATATTTCCGCGTCTCTATCCTGACTTTGGAGAGCCCCCCCTCCCAGCTCTCTGCTGCTCCTCTGGCCCAGGGATGCTCTCTGTGATTCCAGGAATGGCACAGGTGGGGTGGCACAGGTGGCACAGGTGGGGTGGCACAGCGGTACAAGTCAGAAAGCAAACTGAAGGGGCTTTCTCAGAAGTTGCCTCAAGCACACACCACCATGCCCCCTCCCCGCGTGTCACAGAGCTTGCATTTGCTCCTTGCCTTGGCAGCACGGAGGAATTGGGTGGAGGGAGAGGTAGGGATTACTACCTCTCCTAGGCCCAGGGGGACAGTCCCCAAGGTTTGTGTCTTTCCTCCTTGGCTGGCAGAAGTCAGGACCCAGTAGCATCTTGGCTTTCCTTCTCTCCCCTCCACTCTCCTCCCCGTCACTCCCCTAGCATAGGGAAGCTGTGGAGGCCTCAGTGTATTGACATTTCCCCACTCTATGGGGAAATAGAGTGCTGGTGCTGACTTTAGGCCTGGATAAACAGGTCCCTGCCCTGCAACTCGGGGACCCGGCACATGGAAGTGTCTTCTCTGAACCTTGGTGAGTCCACCTCTCATGCCTGTTATAGCCAAGGACCTTGTCCCTACTTCATCCCTTTGGAGCGCTTTCTGACCTTTCCTCCACACGGGGTCTAGGAAATGCCTGAGGGGCCCAGACTTTGCACCTATCTGTTCACTCTGGAAGTGCAGCATGTGAGCGGATAACTCCCGCTGGATGGAATAACATTTCTTTTTCAGAATTATATAAGATCCAGCATACTGATTTGGGGTGACTCAGACTGTTTATATGTACAGTTTCCTACCACCTTCAAAAATATTTGCCTGGCACCCTGGATACTCCAGGGAGACTTTATTCTTATATCTCCTTCCTTCACACAGTAAGTGCACAATATCAGGCTACTCCCAGAATAAAGGGAAAGGATATGGGATAATAGAAAGCTTCAGGAAAAGCACCTCTAGAAATCGACCCTAAATCATCCTACCTTCTCTTGAAAAGTCGTATAGTGTATAGGTGGAATTGAGCTCTAGTTAGTTCTATCCATGACTCTGCTATTGCCTAGCAGTGTGATCTTGGGCATGGCACTTCACCTCCTTGGGCCTGTTTTTTCATCTTTAAAATGGGATGAGTGGATGAATGGATGGATGGATAGATGAATAAAGGGATGAATGGATGAATGGATGGATGGATGGGTAGATAAATGGATAAATGAATAAATGGATGGATGGATAAATGGATGGATGGATGGATGGATGGATGAATGGATGGATGGATGGATGGATGGATAAATGGATGTATGGATGGATGGATGGATGGATAAATGGATGTATGGATGGATGGACAGATGAATAAATGGATGGTTGGGTGGATGGATAAATGGATAGATGAATAAATGGATGGATGGATGGAATGATGGATAAATGCGTGTATGGATGGATGGATGGATGAATGGATGAGAAAATTTTCCAGATTGACTGAGAAGAGTGGGAGGGGAGCTGGTTGCTGTCTAGGCTCTCTAGCCCTTCTGGCTACTGTAAATTTCCCATTTCCCCGGTTATCTTCCTTGTCTCACCTCTTTGTCTACAGCTTTGTTTCCACAGGCAGTTTGGCAAGGTAGCTGAAAACTTGGATTTTTCCTGTACAGTGTTCTAAAATGTTTGTTATGACCTTCAAATAATTCAAAAACTCAGAGTTCTTAGCAAAGTGGAGATAATTGTACTTGTCTGTTCAGCATAGCTAGGGAGTCAGACATGATAATGTGTGTGGAACATGCTCTTCAGTCACTAAGCTCACACACAAGGTCATGTTTCATTCACTCATTGGCACTGCTGGGACTGGACCCAGGGATCGTGGGCCTTTTTACTTTTATTTTGAGACAGAGCCTCTCTATGGCCCAGAGTACCCTCGAACTCATGATCTTTCTGCCGCAGACTCTCATGTAGTTTGGAGAACAGGTGTGCACCACCATGCCCAGCTCAAAGTCATGTTTTACAAGGTATTATTGGGCCTGCTCTTCTCCCCTAATTCTGCCCGTGGGATTCATAATGCGCTTGCACAAAACATGGTTCTAGGTGATTACACTGCCCCGAGTGGAAGAGAGTAGTAGAGATCGCCAGATAATAGGGTGGTATCACGTGGTGCCCATGACGTGACAGGGAAGAGGAGTTTTTGTTTGTTTTAAGGCATCAACGTCAGAAGGTACACAGTTATTACAGGGTGAGTAAAAGTCAGGGCTTTATCCTGTTGAATAAGTGTGATTTTTTTTTTTTTTTACACGATCTAAGTGAGCAGCGCAAATGAGACAGTGGGGAGTAAAAGCAGGCTTGAAGCATTTGGGGGATAAATCAGGTTATCCATGGTGACAGGACAGTGTTAAAAGGTGAAGACTAAACTCCTTCTCGTGTTAAACATCTATATTAAGCTTGTAAGAAGACTGTCACATCTTATCTCTTTAACCTGAGCCAATCGCTCTTGGTTACTTCTTAAATAATTCTTACTTCACAACATCATAAAATCTTAGACCAGGAGGAATACTTCCAGCGATCTAATCTGACCCTCCTCTTGGTGTGGCGGTTTTCAAAGTCTGTCCTCCAGCCAGCAGTTACAGCAGGGAATGTGTTAGAAATGCAGGTGCTCGGGCCTGGAATCAGAAACTTTGGGGGTGGGATCCAGAAAAAAGCCTTCTAGGGGATTCTGATGAACCTACAGTTTGAGAATCATAATCCTAATTAATTCATCGTTCCCCTAGACAGTGATGGATGTCAGAGACCTGTACTCCCAAAATACAGTGTTTGGGGCACGCTGAGCAACTTAATCTAAAGGCAATTAAAAGGACTTACATTAGGATCAGGATCGAGGTCCCTCCGCATTTCCCTGGTTTCTCCCCTTACCAGCACAGACAGAGGCCGTCTGCAAGCTGAGCTTCTATGCCTTACTGGATCACTGAAATTTCGTTAACCAGAGAGGGCTAAATTTCTATCAAGAAGGGAGACTGCCACCATTCGGCACGCCTGGGAAGACTTTGGTCATACACCATTGTCCTCCAGTTCAGTCCCACAGAGAATCGTTTACAAACCATTTTCTGTTCCGCAAACCAAATAAACTTTGTCCTAGGCCTCTGTATGTTCTTCAAGCCCATCGAGTTCCCCTGAAAACTGTTGATTATCCCTCTAAAAATTGCCTGCATTCCCCATTCTCCTCCTCCTCTAAAGAAAAGCTGTGGGGGAAGCATTCAAGCTTCAAATCGTGTTGGGCATGGTAGGCACACTGTGGCTGCCTCTGTGCGTGTAAAAAATGTGTGTGTCTTTTTGCCACTGAATCCGTCTTTGTCAGTTTACTCCAGCAAACCTCCAGAGGTTGGAGGGGAACTTTCCCTTCCTCCCTACAACTCCAGACCCAACAGATAAACTTTTGGCTTCTACTTGAATATTTCTGGTGACAGGGAGCTCACTACTTAATGAGGCATCTGGTTAGGAGCCCGAACAATTGGATATCTTCTCACTTTAATGAGATAAATCTGACTTCTTGTGACTTCCACCCGCTGGCCTTGGCTCTATGCTCCGAACGCAATTCAGAGTTATAGCTGACTCGGGATCACTAGAAATTGGGCTAATTATTCCCATAGTAGGAGTTAGGTAAAGTGAGTATAAGAGGGTAAACTGGGACGGACGCCAGTGCCTCGCATTTTCCTTTCAACCAAATAAAACTGCAAGATTAAGGGCTGTCCCTGGCATTTGTGAGATTATGATAAATATCAGTATTAATAACAATAGTGACAGTAATAATTACCACGGCTCGATTTGGATGCAGGTCAAGAAACCATCCAAATCAAATTACATGTAAGAAAAATATGTGTGTTCAGCGTGGGGCACATTCTCAGAGAGGAAGAACAGTGGCTGCTGTGAAAAGCGGCTCCCCTTCTAGTGGTGAGACGCACGCCCTTCCTTTTCAAGGAGATGGCAGGCAAAGGGAGCCTCCGGCAGGGCGGGTGGCCCCTCTCACTCACGTGCCCACAGGAAGAAAGGCTGCTGGGGTCGAGATGCTTTTTCCTGGTTATTCTTCAACTGGGGACTTTGGCCTGCTATTATTAGCAGGGGTCTTTTCTGTTGGCTCCTGCTGGGAACTGGGTAGAAGGGACAGGAGACTTTGTGACACCCCCACATTGGATCCCACCAACGGGGGGAGAGGGAAAACTGTCCTGGCTCTGGCCTCAGTTTCCCCTTCTTCAATCCAACCCTGGTCTCTTCTTACTCTGCTTCTTTCTCCTTTAGGACTGAAAACACGGCAGCTCCAAGCACTGCCAGGGCACTCAGAAATGATCCCCCTCCCAAAATTGAACCTGGAGAGTGTTTACTTCCTGTCAAACCCCAGGGACCTGCTGATTTTTCCCATTACTGCAAATTGCTGCTCTCTGCGTTTTGCATTTGTTATTAAGATGCAATCAGCGTTGCCTAACTGATTAGCAGCCTCGCCCCTCAGCCCCCAAGCCTCACACCTGATGGGGGGGGGTGAGAAGGGTAGAAAACAGAGTCCTCTTCACTGGCTGTAGGGTGCTGGGTGCTCCGTGCTCTCTGTAGTCAGAGTGCTGTAGGTTCTGGTGGGCAGCTGGTGTGAGGGGAGCTGGAGCATGAGGCGCTGGATCCTCCGTGGACCCTGGGAACTCGGAGAAGAAACCTTGCCTCTCTCCAGTTCCTGCACCGTGGCAGGCGCCGGGCTGGTGACAGCCGATGGAATCATGACAGCTGATGGCCACGGCGGCCTGCCTGACGGTGCAGAGGCCGGGCCGCGCCAGGCCTTCCAGACGAATAAGCACAGGGCATCGCTTAAAGCTGAGTGGCAGGGTGATGAGCCCGCGGCTGATGCCTGCCCAGAATTGTATGTCAATCAGGGAGCTGCCAAACAGCCACCCGCCCTGCTCGCACCTGAGGGCCCCTCCTCTCTCCTGTACCCCTGCCAGACGGATCCGCCCAGCCCTTCTCTTCTGTTCCCGCTCAGGGCCAGCAAAATGCACAAGAGCCCATGAGCAGTCCCAGCACCATCTGAGAACACAGACAAACCCAACTCCGGGAATTTTTAAAGGACCTCTGTGATCTGTGACTCTTTCTCCTCTTGCTTTGCATTTTTCTCAAGTGTCACCATTTTCATTAAATAAGTGCTTTGGCTCTTGTCTTCCGTGGAGATTCACTGCTGCATGAGAAAAAGAACAGCCCCAGAGGATGCTGGACACAAAAACCTCACTGAGTCACTATGAAATAACAGGAAGGGTGGATCCGAGAGAAGTGGCAGGAAGACGTCACAAATGCCAGCCACAGTGTCACAGTGTGATTACGGGTGAGCCGGGCCGGGGTTCTGGGGTGCCCACCACAGATGTCAGATCTGTGCCCGGCAGCTCGCAGCAGTGTGATACTTGTCTGTCTCCTGATCTTCATTAGATCTGTAGAATGTGTCCGCAGAAGGAGAGAGATTTCAGGGTGGCACAGTTTTTGTCCTGCTAAAGGTGCTCAGACTTCAGTAGAGCCAGCAGTGATCCCAAGTTCAAACTCTGCCTGCTCCCCTTCCTGCCTCTGGGGCCTAAACCTCCTTCCCGCATTCCAGACGGGGACAGTAAGTTTATCTCATGGGTCATTACGAGATGAACACAAAGAGCTATATACAAAGCACATAGCGTTTGCTTTTTTCCCTCTTTTTTTTTTTCCTTTTTGGTAAAGAAGGTGATTACAGCAATGATTTTTAAAAAATAAAATCATTTCTGGCATCATTTAAAGGCTCAGATGACATCTTCCTAGGGACCAGGAGGGATGATAGTTGACTTTTCCTCCCATGGAGCAAAGTTAAAATGTGTGCTTAAACAAAGCGTATTGACTCAAACACATGAATCAGAAAAGAAGACTGAGAAAATGGTGTGATTTTTCATATTAAGAAGTTGGAAAAATAAAACACAAATCCTAAAATAGCAGAGATCTGGATTCAGTGAAATAGATCACAAATGTATAACAGAGAAAATCGACAAAATAAAAAATTGAGTTTTCATTAAAAAACTAACAAAATTTATAAGCCCCTAGAAGGCTCTGTATTTGTGTATGTGGGGCGTGTGTGTGGGTGTGTATGTGTGTATGTGTGTGTGTGTGTGTGAGAGAGAAAGAGAGAAGTACAAATTATCATATTAGCAATTTAAAAAGGAACATTATTACTGATTCTCCTTACATTTATGAAGATGATACTATCAATAATTTTATGCCAATACATTTGATAATTTATGAAAACAGACCATATGAAAATTAATACAGAGAAAAACAGGAATTCTGAATAGCTCAATATCTATTAAATTTAAATGTTCTTTAAAAATCTTCCCTCAAGACAACTCTAGGCCCACAAAATAATTTTTCCAAACTTTAAAAAATATATCGACCTAATCATACACAATTCTTCAAAAAATAGGAAAACAAAAGACATTTTAAAGGCCAGATATAATTCAAAATATAGAGGTCACAAGACAAATATTATAGGCAGATCTCTTTTATGAATATAAATTATTTATCAGAATATTAGTAAATCAAATCAAATAGTACATAAAAACATGAATAACAACCAATTTAAGTTAATTTCAGAGGCACAGAATTGGTGTAGTAATTGAAAGTCAAAAATCATTATTTATCACATTAGTAGAATGAAGGAGGAAAAACTTGTGGTCATTTCAATATATGCAGAAAAAACATACCATAAAATCCAGTAAGCATTTCTGATAAAATCTTTGCTTACCAAAATAAAAATAGAAAGCATTTCCTTAATCTGATAAAAGACACATACAAAGAATCTACTGTAATTATTATGCATAACAATAAAACATTAAAGCCATCCTTCAAGATTAGGAAGGAGAAAAGATTCCTGAATAAGATTGCTTTTGTTCAATGTAGTAGATTTCTGATAAGGAAAAAGAAGGAGCAGGAGAAAGTGGAGAAAAAGGAGGAGGAGAAGGGGAAGGAGGAGAAATGTGTTCTCAAAAGAAAGACACAACACTACCAATGTTTATAGATGACATGATTATGCCATTTTAAAAAGACAAAAGAATTTATCAAAAACCAGAATCATTAAGTAAATCAACAAGGACACTGAATATGATGTCACTATTTAAAGGTTAATTGTATTCCTAGATACTAGCAATGATTACAAAGGAAATAAAATCCATTCTGCTTATAACAGACAGCATCCCCTCAGATTAAGCATCAGGAACAAATCTAAGCTGGGTATAATGCACACACCTGTGATTCCGGCACTCTCAGAGCCGAGCAGCAGGGTCACAGGTTTGAGATCAGCCAGGGCACTTTAGCAACTTAGTGAGATCCTGTTTCAAAGTAAAAAAAATAAAAACTGACCTGGAGATGGAGCTCAGTATGAAGGCACTGGGTCCAACCTCAGTACAAAAAAAAAAAAAAAAAAAAAAAAAAAAAAAAAAAAAAAAAAAAAAAAAAAAAAAAAAAAAAAAAAAGAAAAGAAAAAAGGAAGGAAGGATGGAAAAAAGAATTAAATGAATGAATCTGATAAAAATATGCAAGAAAATATTGTGAAAGAAATTAAAGAGAGTCTAATAAAGAAGTAGACTATATTCATAGATACAGATTCAATATTGTAAAGTAGACAGATCTAAAATTTAGGATGCATTGTTTTTTGCTTTTTTTTTCCTTCTTGGGAAAATGAAAGACTGATTAAAAAGTGTATGTGGAAATGCAAAGGGTAATAGCCAAGTCTTCTTTGAATAAGAAAAATAAAAATATAAGGCTTATAATATCAAGAGAGATTATAAAGTTGTAGCAATTAAGAGAAAATGGTATTCATGTAAAATTTAAATATTAACCAATGTAGCAGAAGTATTAAAAAACAGACCCATTCATATAAAGGTACTTAGTGCATGACGAAGTTACTAGAGCAGTACATTGTTAAACGATGGTCCTTTCCGTAATGATCTCAGTCAATGAAATATCCATATGTGAGAAACATCTTGATTCCTATCTTATAGTTTTAAAAATTAGGTTTTGGTTTGAGCCCTGGCACACACACACACAAAAAAAAATTTAGGTTTTGGGAAAATTATGAGCATAAATGTCAAATATAAAGTAACTGAACTTGTAGGTGAAACTGGGACATCTACTTTCATAATACTACAACTACATAACAAAATATGAATGTATATTCATGAAAAGAATACACAAAAAGACCAAAAACAAAGCCAAAGCATAGAAAAAGATATTGACAATATGGCTTATCTTAAGATCTGTCCAGGGTAGATAAGAAAAAGACAATTCAGTAGGCAAATGGGCAAAAGTAACAAAGAGACACTTTGAAAGGAAGATATCAAAATGTCTAATATGCCTACATAAAGGTGTTACATCATAATCTTCAAAGAAATACAAATTTAAAATATAACAGGACACTATGCCTCATCAACCACAATGGCTGAAATTAAAAAAGTTGATGTTATTCAGTGTTGGTGAATGTGTGGTGTGGTGGAAATTCTCCTACTCTGCATATTTGGTGTCATACAGCATAAACTGGTACAAGATCTCAAAACACTATTGGCAGAGTCTGCTGGGAGCTAAACTTCCATATACCTGGTAACTCAGCAATTCCATACTTGGATTTGCTGATGCCGCCCTCTGTCACTCTTCAGCCTCCAGATCCACCTTCTGGCCAATGTCTAGTGCCTCTGAGGCTCAGGGAGGCAGCTAAAGATGCTCCTTTCCTCAGGAATAAGGGGGACACCTCTCCTACAAGACACTTGCGACTTGCTTCAAGTGAGAAGAGCAAGAGGAAGGTGAGAGGGACTGTCCTGCTCTGTTGTCTTCTCAAATGCCAAGGTGCTGTATTTGGGGACGATATATCCTGACCCCCCACTGACAACTATTCTCAGCCCATGGCGCCATCTCCTGGAACTTCTAAAGCTGCAGCCCTGCTGGTCACCCAGTGGTAGTGCATCTCCTCCCGTCCTGGCTGAGCTCAAGTCATGCTTCCCGCCTTACAGACAGCAGGCCCCTCCCCTGGAATGTGCTGGATTTTGTAGCCCAGGCTCCGAAGCATTTTGCTTGTTTCTCCATCCTTGCAAAACCTGTTGGGTTTCAACTGCTCCTTCTTGCTGCTGGCCTAGTCTAGGAGAACTGATCAGAGAACAAACCCAGAGATTTCCCCCATCTCTGACTGCTCTTTGACCTCTGCCATTATCCTCAAATTACAAATGAATAGCCCTCATTATTCGGACACCACAGTGCTAGCTCTTGCTGGAGACCCATTGAGATTCGTACTAGCGCTTATTAGTTAGGAATGCTTCGGGCTGCCAGTTACCAAATCCCAATCAACAACACCTTAAATCAGATGGTTCCTATACTTCCCTCCTTAAAAAATCTAGAGGTAGTTAGGGGCTGGTTTTGGTTCAACTGCCCAGTTGTGTCATCAGGAATTCAGATCTCCTCTCTCTGTTTACTCTGACGTTCATTCCTAATGGCTGGTTTTTTTTGTCCTTCATCCTTGCTATCTTGGGGTTGCAAAATGACTATTGCAGCCCCACACATCATAGCCACGCATAGGGCAGAAGCAAAGGTGCCGGGATCATGGAGCTTACACGATGCCCTTCCATGTCCCTGTCTTCAGCAGACTTCCCAGTGTCTTTGGCCAAAACCAAGTCACACCCTAGACACAAAGGACACTGGAAAGGGAACATCCACCAGCTTAGAATAGCTTTTGCAAGGCCGACCCACACTGCCAAAAGACACTCATTCTGAGTCACAAATAGAAGCAAAGATGTTGTATAATCCACCTACAACCCTGAATAATCAAGAGCTGGCTTTACCTGTTCAGCTTGCCTTTCTTCGGGGACAGATATGTACTTGACTAATCTTCCCCATGCAGCCTTTAAAATTATTTGCTTGGTTTTTCTGTTTGCAGTCAAAATGAGCTTTTCCTTTGGTAAATATAATGATTCCCTAAATAAAAGTGCCAAATTATTTCCCTGAGTGGTGACTTGAGACCATCCCCCCACTCCTTATTCGAACATCAGTGTCAACACCCCCACGTCATTCTAGATGGTTCGGTAGTAAAGGAATGGGAAGCCCCCGCTCAGTCAAGTAGCTGATTAATACAGGTGCGGTATGCAAATTGATGACTTTCTAAAAATTAGAATCAGATAAAACACGCTTACAACTGCTCCTATAGTAACTATTCTCTTTTCCTAAATTGCTTAACTTCATCTTCCCTAACACTATCTGCTACGTGTGGCAGGATGTTATTTTTTGACACTGTTATTTATTCCTCTTCTGTTAACCTTAACTACTTTCTCCCAGAATTGGACACTTCTCTGTCATTCCTTGCTTCCTGTTTTATGTGGACAAAGTGCAAATCCAGCTGAGAAAATGGGAGGTTGCACAATGTGTAGAGTAGTATTAAATCTGATACAATATCTACTTTGAGCTGGACGCTGCTCCTGCCCACGGACAGTAGATACTCGTTTATATATAAGCCGTTTGTCACCTTGTTCTTTCACTGCTAGGTGGGTGTTTCCCTCTTTTGTAATGCTTTTACAGCCAAACTTGTGCATCAGTATGATATAGGATTAGGGCGTGGCCTGACCTGGCTGGGAAGATGAACATGACCTTGGGGAGTGGCTTTGACCTGACGTCAGCCTGGGGCGCGAAATTCCAATCACCCCTCTTCTCACGGGATCCAGAAACTCTCATGAGAACAGAATCCAGATAAATATGAATGGCACCACGAGTTCGTCCTCTTGCCGCTCTTGCTGCTCTTGCTGCTCCTGCCTCGCTTGCCTCTCTCGCCCCCTCGCTCGCCCCCTCTCTCCCGGCGCTCTCCCCTCTGCCTTGCGCGCTTGCCCCTGCTCCCTAGGCTCCCAGGCCTTTTCAGATTCCTAATTGCAGCATCAGCCAGTTATTTTACCCACCTGGCCAAACCGGTCTCCCTTTTGTTACTTAAATAAACTTTCCCAATGCCCTAAAATTCACTCCTGCAATTCATTGCCTGCGCGAATAAAGAACCTAGAGATATATTTTCTAAATCCCCCTTCCCATCCGACAACAAGTATTCTGGAAGGTCCTTCCCAGTGTGGTGTGACACAGCTAAATCGTTCCTATTTTTGTGTCTACCGATACATATTTCACATATAAAATAGAGTATGTTGAAAATTGTTGCTATTTAATGATTCATTCAGTCAAAAATCCTGTTTTGGCTACTTACGCTTTTCAAGACATGGAAGGTATGATTTAGCAAAAAGCTAAAGCCTTAAGGGCAAACAAAGGTAGTCAAGATGCCTTGGAAAATGCAGAATATACCAGGAGTGAAAAGAGAGAACCCACAGTGGGGCCTGAAGGAACAGAAAAGAGTTTGCACGGGACTTTGCAGGTCAGAGCCCGGGAGAGAGGCAGCCTGACCTGTGCACCAGGTGCTCAGTGGATCCGAGCACCGACACCGAGGTTTGCGTCGGCATCAGTCCCCAAATGCTGAGTTCCAGGAACCAGTCACAGGCTGTGGCCAGAGAAGCCACAGCCAGGCTGGTCTAGAGAGCTTCTGTGAGAGTGTCTTGAAAGTGTTTTCCTCCACCTCCGGTTTAATAGGAGCCCTGAGAGTTTTGTCTTTATTGTTGCAAATGAGATTTTTTAATTTGTTTGCATTTTTAAAAAAATGGTTTTGTTGAGATATAGTTCCCACACTGCTATATTTGGACCTGCAATGGCCCCAGAAGGCCTTGTGCTGAAGGCTTGGTCCCCAGCCTGTGGCACTCTGGGAGATGGTGGGCCTTTAGGAGGTCTTAGGTCACTGGCAGTGTGCCTTAGATTGGATTGTGTGGCTTGGTCTTTTCCTTTCTCTCCTCTGTACATGGCCACGAAGTGAAAAGCTTTCTCCCCCAGGGACACCAGCAGTGTGTGCTGCCATGTCACAGACCCAGGAGCAACCAGGGACAACCAACTGTGGACTGAAACTGCTGCGTAATCAAAAACCAGGACTTAATGTCTCCTGACTCTAAATTTGTACCTGATGATCATTGTTTCCTCAGAACTTTTAACCAATTTTAAGTGTAGAGTTGGGTGGCATTAATTATATTCACAGTATTGTGCAACTGCTAGTGCAATCTATTTGCAGATTTCTTTCATTACCCTGGCAGTGTGCTTTTATGCAAAACGCCCTCTTCGAGTAGGCCGGCTGACTAAGGCAACAGCCTTTCGATTTGGGTCGTCACGACCCAGGGTCAAGTGTAATTCTTGGTAAAGTGCGTGTGACTGGAAGTCAGCCCGCGCATCTGTCAGCGAGGCACCTGTGCCTGCTGCCACCTATGTGCTGGGCTCAGACAGGGCAGGGGCGTCCTGGGGGGAGAGAGGCTCCTGAGAGGAAGAGAAGATGGATATTGATGTGTTGCATACCAGTGCTGAGCAAGGTCCTTTGCGAGCGGCTCCCATGTCCCTCCTGGAAAAGAATGCCCCGTGCTTCCATTCCACATCAGGGAGCAAGAATCTAACATGCCTGGAAGCGCCCCATGACTTCTCCAACTCTGCTGCGGACTTGGAGATCTGTGCACCTGCAGAGTATGACATAAGAGAAAGGGGAGTGGGTGGAGACAAAAAGAAAACCAAGGAGGGTCACACTTTTGGCTGGACGAATCTGTCCCTTCTCCCTCATATTAATTTCCTGGGGCTGCCACAATCAATGACTACAAACTTGAGGGCCTAAGAAATCTAGCAAGTTAGTGTCTCATAGTGTTAGAGGCTAGAAATCAAGGTATTTGCAGGCTCCTTCCAGGGGATCTAGGGGAGCATCCTTTCTTCCTCCTCCAGCTTCTGCTGACTCCAGGAGTTCCTTGGCTTGTGGCAGCATCACCCCAATCTCTGTCCCTGTCTTTGCAGAGACTCTTCCTCTTCTCCACATGTCCACGTGTCTCTTTTAAGGTCACTGTCACTGGATTTAGGGGCACCCAGATAGAAGGACAGGCTCATCTTAGGCTCCTTAACTTAATTACATCTGCAAAAACCCTTTTCCCAAATAAGACCTTGGTCACAGGTTCTGGGGTTTAGGACATGGACACTCCTCATCAGGGGCCACCATTCGACCCTTGACACCTCAATATGCCTTCGGCTACAGCACTGGTGAATAAACCACCCAAAGGTGAGACCCAGTTGTGTGTCACCACTGCACAT
>PVJO010012526.1:38944-55247 GCA_004026905.1 Hystrix cristata
GAATAAACCACCCAAAGGTGAGACCCAGTTGTGTGTCACCACTGCACATTTGAACAATGGCAGCAGAACCAAGGCCCTGGGGCGGTGCTGCATCCACCGTTTCTGAGTACTTCCCATTTTAGGCCTGGGTCCCACAGATCCTCCCCGCATTAGGGGGAGAGCTTCTTCGCACTGAGACCTCTACGTGGCTTCTCTCTACCCACACTGACAGCTGAGATGTTGGAGGAGGAAATGCTTTTTTTTTTTTTTTTTTTTTTTAACAGCACGTCTTTCTGTCTGAGTTTCACATCATTGCGGGGGTGGAGACACTGGGCTGTGCCTTCCCAGTGGCTTTCCTGCCCACTTCTCACCTCCTCTGTTTTTGGGGAGGCAAAGTTCATTTTGGAGCTTGGATCTGAAGAGGTATGAGGCGGGAAGGGACAGAGAGAGGCCTCTCCTCAATGACTGTGTTTTTCTGGATGTTTTCTAAAAAGAGAATTTGACAACTTCTTCCCCTTGACACACATCTCACTTGACTCACTTCCAGATCAGCAGTGTCCAAGTAAAAATGAATCACTGAGAATTAGTGACAAAACTTACTAGGTGTCAAATGATGCTTTTACACGGGGTGATCAAAAATATGGTGAATGTTTAACATTTTTAACATGATTTTAAATGATTTTTTTAAATGCATACATTAAAAGATGTGCTGCCATTTATCCCCCTCAAAATATTTTCCCTCACACTGGAACACTCTTGTTCCATCATCCTGGCCACCTTTGAAGTGGTTCCAGAAGTCCTCTTTCATGTGTATCTTTATGAGGTGTGATCAAAAATACAGTGAATGCTGCTGCCAAGTGCCATCCAGTGAAAAACACGACAGTGTGTCCTCATCCACCTTCTTCACCAGATCTGGCAACATGCAACTTCTGGCTCTTCCCAAAGTTAAAATGATCCTGAAGAGTAAATGTTTTGAACTGATTGAAGACACTGAGGCAGCCATGATAATGCAACTAGAAACGCTCACAGAAGAGGACTTCCGGAACTGCTTCAGAAGGTGACAAGAATGATGGGCTAAGTGTGTACAAAGCAAAAAGGAGTGTTATGAGAGGGGTTAATGGCAGTGCACCTTTTCCTGTAATAGATTTCAAAAATTTAAATTCAGTATTTTTCTAAAATACCTCAGATGGAATTTTTTTTTTTAACTTTGGGAGGATCGAAATGTAAGAAAAGGGACAAGAGAGTGATGAGCTCTGCATACACACGTCAACATGAGTGAGACATAATTTCAAGATCTGACTGATAGCCGGTGCCAATGTGCAGAAGTCCCCTGGGGAGCTGGGTCTTGTCCTACAAGGGGGACAGGGAAGGCAGGCTCTCCTCACGATGGGCAGGACCTCTGGGCAAAGACTCCATCCTGGAAGGGAGAAGTAGGGCATGAGGAATGAAGAAATCAGGGAAAAGGAGGTAAACCATGTGCAAGAAGAATGAAAGTCTCCGTGCAGTCGTCCATGGAGTCGGGGGAAAGGAAGTGCGGAATGCAAGCGTGGGATCGTTCGGTGGAGCAGTGACGTCTCTGATGTCTCTTGTCCGCATTGCACAGGTGAGTGCTTGTCAAAATTCACGAGAGCAGTAACATCTTGGAAATGAAGGCCACGTGCCTCTGGCAAGGCTCTAAGAAAACTGTACCTGCTCTTGTTTCCAAACAGATGGGCAGGATTGAGGCTTGCACATTTGACATGTAAGTAAAGGTCTCTCTGGCAGGAATCTTTGCCCCGAATGGCTTTCACAAATGTCCAAGTAGCATGCAGATGTAGGGTGTGGTAAGAAAACCAACATGTTTTGAGCACCTACTGTGTGTCAGACACTGTGTTAGCAGTATGTGCAATGTATCATCTCATCTAATCCTCTGTCTCTGAGGTAGTTGTTTTTGTTACTTTGGGAGAAATGGAGCCTCAGAGTTTCAGTCGTTTGCCAAGAAATCAAGTCAGAAGTCATGAACCTAGATTCAAACTCAGGTCCGCGGCGCTCAAGGACCGTTCATTGGACAGACCCTTCCTGAAGGTCGGCACTAAGCCTGACGCTGGTCCTCTCCCTGTCAGCACTGGAGGCTACCCTGCCTCGTCCTCCCCAGTGTTCTTTCCCTTTCCTGCTGTCCCTGTGGCTTGATTGGCTGAGCTGACAAGGCACCTGTTCTGGTTTTTTTCCAAATTGTAGGCTTGGGGAGGTTTCACGCTGGTTCACAGGGATGCTGCTTTTGGGGGGGTTGTCACTACCCACGGGCCTCCAGCGGGTGGCGTGTTGCTTCAATCTCCAGCAACAGGGCTGCTCCTGGCACGGCCCAAGGCAGGGTGGAGGGTGCATGTCACAGGGAGCAGCGGGTGCTTTTGTGGCCTGGGGCACAGCTCGGCTCCCTGAAGCTGCCTGGAGATATGACTCACATCTGTCCTCGTCCTCTGTCCTCTGTGTCTTCCCTGCCCAGAAGCTGGCCTGGAGTTTCCTTAGTTTTTTTCCCTACAAAATTCCTTTGCATTTTAAAGTTACAAATCTTCTCAGTTTTGGGAAGAAAGACAACTCCTTCTGCAGCTGGGCTCCTGCTGTTCCCCTTGCCTGGCAAATCTGGAACCAGTTGCCTTGGAATGGCTTATTAGTAGCTGGCACCCATCCATTCCTGAGACTGGAGTGTTGCACGAGGTCACAGAGTGAAGAAACGGACACAGACATCAGAGCTTTGCACACGCTCCACAAAAGGCAGGGCAGTGACCAAATCTATGCATCTTCCTAACGGGCGGCTCTGGCATTTCTTGAGCTGGATTAGGAGCCTAACTCTGTTCCGGGGCACAGCAGGGTGTTTCAGAGTTTAAGTTTGTACCATGTCAGGCCATCTTTGTCACAAAGGGTGCTGGATAAAAGGTCAAATGAGCCTCAGTCTTGACTTTAAAAGAAAGCTAGAAATTGGCATTACACTGGATTGCAGGTTTTTAAATTTTTTTTCACTGCTTAACAGGTTCTAACAGTCATTCAGAAATCCTGCAGGGAATTACCCAGAATGTGCGCATTAGTGCTGCTGGCAAGCCTCTGAGCAGCCTTGTCCCACAAGAGGGAGCAGGGTGGGAAGACGGAGGATTCTGGCACCTTGAAGGTTTGGGTACTGAGCTGATCGTAATGGTTCTGCACCTGAGCTTTTTCATCTCAAAAGTAGCAGTGTGAAAGAAACTTGCTAAGGATTTGTCCCATGGGCCCTTCCCCTCCCTCTATCCATCCCACTGCCAGTGTCTCATCTGCACAGGCTCAGAGCTGGGACCAGCACCCAGACCATTGCATTCCATTCTACATCTCCTCCTGCTGCGCGTGTAGCCCTGTTCCTAAAGATCATTTGCTTTCCCTGTAGCCACACCTGTGCGGTCACAAACAGAAATGCAAAGGGGGAAGCTGAAAGCCTCCAAGAATGGGAGGAGAAAGAGAAGGTCAAGGCAAGACTGAGAGCTGCCCTCCGAGGGGTCAGAGCCTGTGTGTGCCGCTTTGTTTCAGGGCCGGCCGATGCCTCGCGCTGGGCCTCTGAATGGAACGTGGAAAGGACAGTGAGCTGGAATTCACAGCGCTGTTGAAAAGTAGCTGCTGTCATCATGCACTCGGGACGTGCCAAGTCTTGCTTCAGATCTGAGAAGCTCCGCTGACCCACGTGGCCCCAGGACAGCCTGCAGAAGGTGACAAACTCTCTAGCAGTGACCCCTCCAACTCTGCCTCTCTGTTCTCGAAACACGTCTGTAAAAATATGTGTGTTTAAAAAGGTCATGTGTGTTTCTAGAAGGATGATGAGAACAAGGCAGTCATTTGGTGAATTATATATCAATAGGGCGTGCATTTATGGCATGGTGTAGCAAAGGTGGAGCTACAGGTCTTAATAAAATTGCTCAGATGGATGAATGAGAAATTTAGGAGTCAAGCTATGCCTTTGCCGAAACCGTCATAATCAGGCAAAGTATATGTGTTAGCTTTCTTGTTGCTGGGACACTATACCTCATACCCACAATTTAAAGGAGGAGAGGTTTTAATTTAGGTTATGGTTTCAGGAGGTTTGGTCCATGGTTGGTTTGCTAGGTCACTGGTGGAAATATCATGGCAGAGGGACATGACTGAACAAGGTGCTTAGCTTATGGCTGCTGGGAAGCAGAACAGGGTAACAGAGCTAGAGAGGAAGGGGCTGGGGACCAGATGTAGTGCCTAAGGTCATGACCCACCCAGACACATCCAGAAACATGCTCCGCCAACCCCCTGGTCAGCTCCCAAGCCAGTCAAGTTGACACATCAAGCTCACCCAACACATCACACTTCTGTTTGTTCTCAGTTTGGGTTAATGGTATCATCCTCCAATTTCGAGCCAGAAAAATCTGGAACAATCCTTAGCTCTGCTTGCCTCTCGTCTCCAGTTGCTCACCCCATCCTGTCTCTTTTGCTTTCATTAACATCCTGCCGCTGCATCTTCATTACAACTTCTCTCACCTTGACGACTGAACTCACTTCTAGCTTCCATTCTTTCTTGGTTCCCTTTGTTAAAGAAAAGAAGAATTCTCTGAACTCTTGTTAAGGATGGGCAGGTGGACTTTATTCAAAGGGGCCAAGGCGACAGGCAGAAGGACCACAGCAGCATGGGGGCTCTTTAGGTAGGAGAGAGAGCTTGGAGTCCCCCTAGCTCCAGTGAAAACTAATGGGAACTTACAAAGGGTGATCAAAAAATACAGCAAATGTTTGAATTTTTTTTGAAAAATATTACAGTAAAAAAACATGTTGCTATTAATCCCCCTCGGGTCCCCCCCTTCACTTCAAACTCACTTATTTCATTCTTCTACTTTCTGAAGCAGTTCTCGAAGTTGCTATGAGGCTTAATCAAATATACAGTGAATGCTGCTGCTGAGTGCCGTGCAAAAAAAGGCAGCTCATAAAAACAGTACAGTGTGTCCTCGTCCACCTTATTCACCAGATCTGGCACTGTGCAACTTCTAGATTGTCTCTAAAGTCACAACGATCAAGAAAAGTAAACGTTTTGAGAGGATTTAAGACCTTGAGTCAGCCATGATAGCACAGGGCTCGATGACAGCACCTGATAGCACCTAGAGACACTCATGAGAGAGGGCTTCCAGAACTGCTTAGAAAGTGGCAAGAATGACGGGAGAAGTGTGTTTGAATTGAGGGGAGTACTTCAGTGGGGATTAATGACAATCTGACTTTCACTTTAACACTTTTTTTTAAAAAATTCAAATATAAACCATGTTTTTAAAAATCACGTCCTATTATCAAGGAGCGGGATTAGGGGCTCAGTGGATAAAAATTTGCTAGGAAGACGTGAAAAGCATATAGGCTTCTGGCTGAATTGCCTTGATCACTGCTGAAGGCAGTGGTGACCACACACAGCAGCAGAGGTATCCAGGGTCAGCATCCTCCAGAGAGAAACTGACCACCAGGGAACGAGAAGCTAAATGGGCCAGTGTGCAGTGTCGGGGATGGAAGGGAAGAAGGGCTCCAGCTATTGAGCACAGGTGCTTTCTCAAGAGGAGTGAACAGGACATTAAATATACCCAAGGATGTTTCCAGAAGTCTTTGAATGTGCTGGCTGCCACACTGCATAGCTTGGCCGGTAGATCTGGCTAGGGGTAGGGAATTCTGCACTAGCAGTCTGAAACCCACTTGTTTCAGAGTAGGGTCAAAAGTCCTTTAAGCTGTGTATAGTAGTGCATGCATGCCTATAATCCCAGCACACTGGGAAGCTGAGGCAGGAGGATCACAGGTTCAAGCCCAGCCTTGGTAACTTAGTGACTTAGCAAGATTCTGTTTCAAAATAGAAGAATTTTAAAAAGGGGCTGTGGTTGTAGCTCACTGTGAAGGTCCTGAGCTCAGTTCCCAGTACCCCCCACCATGAAGTAAATGTACTTTGAGCAACAGGCAAAGGATCAACCAGAACAGCTTTGTCAGTGTAGATGACTGGCCCAGGCACGACCAACCTTTTCTCTTATGAAGACAATACAATTACCGTTAGAGATCCGATTATGACTGACTGCAAGACTCGCACTCCAGTGATATCTTGCTATTTCTAAGGATTCCTTATTGCTGCTTTTGGGAATAGGTGCCTCCTACTCTTTCTGTCGCATGTGGAACTCGGCAGCCGAGGATACATTTGGGTCCCGTGAACTCTGTAAGGCTCCACACTCAGGCTCCCTTTCTCATCCCGGCAGGAGTGAGCCTGGCAAAGCCAGGAACCTGGGATGAGGCCATGAGATTGCCTTTGGCCTGCAGGTGGGAGCCGATGGGGACACGGCTGCCGGGCAGGGGTGGGCTGCTCACAGCCACGGCTCCCGGGACACAGAGGAGGCAGGATGAGTGAGGACCAGGGTGAACGTGGATGCGGGGCTGTGTTGGGGAGCTGGACTGTAGGGCTCAGTGTCCAGCAGAGGAGCTGAGCAAGTAGAAGACCCCTGTAGGGAAACACAGGTCAGAGGCCAGGCTGGCCACTCCACTATGGCGTCAGCTGAGGGGAATCTGGCTCCATCCCTCTGACTGCAGACACTGAGTCCAAAGGTCAACAGGAGCGAGGCCGGAAAGTGTGGCTGGAGATGGGGAAGAGAGGTGGGAAGGGAGGGGGGAGCCAAACAACGCGATTTTGTTAAGTGATTTCCATGGTGGGCAACTGGAGGCTCTAGAACATCCGCGATCACATCCAGCTGCGAGAGGAGATGGCCAGGGACTACCAGTTCCCAGCTCATCTGTGACTACCGGGGACACCTCTGCAGTGGTGACCTTCTGGGCACTCTGAATTCCCTGCATCTGAACCTGGAGAGCTCCCAAATCCTGCAAAAGGCCTTCAGCTGTAGGGGAAATGTGGGGGGACACAGACAGGCCCCTGAGGATGTCTCCGCAAGGTCTTGGTGAGTAGAATCCAAGCGCACATATGTGGTGCCTCTGGTGAAGCCAGGCCAGAGTGTGGGCGCCCGTAGAGGATGTAACTGGCAGCCACACGCAAGGGATTCCCTGCGTTGAGAGATGACGGTCGCCTGCTTCTTTGATGGGGCACTTGAGCCTCTACTGTGATGGTGAGGAGATGCCACCATCCGGGGTGATGTGCCAGTCACTTTGGGCTCACGGGACTGTCCCCAGGTGGCCCATGCCCTCCCTACCCCTGCCTTATGAGGCACCTGGAAATCTCTGGAATATGGCTAAGCCCTTTTACTCACAGAGTTATGGAATGCCTTCATTAACCAGAGGACACTGTGGCATGTGGTGTGTGTGTCAGACATTAAGCCTGTGACCCAGCAGAGATATTTGGAGATTCCAAAAGGCCCAAATCTGCAATCCCTATTCTTATGTGTGACCACTGATGGCAGAGGAAGAGTCGGGGTCCTTTTGTTCTGGGCCTCCGCTAAGGTCCTCTTCCCCCGCCCCCTCCTCCTCCTCCTCCTCTTTCATCTCTTCTGTTTCTTCCTCCTCTTTTCCTTTCCCTTTTTCCCCCAGACTGGTTGCCATCTCTAAAACTGTAATTTGCTAAACAGCAACAAAACCCATAAATATATAAAACACAGAGCATGGGGATGTGGTTTATTTCCGTCTGCCCAGCAGGGTGGGTGCGGATGCCGGTGTATATTTTCTGCTCCGTCTCTTCCCCCTGGTGCTCCTCTGATGTCGCTGGACTCCCCCCACTGCAGTCCACAAGTCTCCCCGTGAAAAGAGAAGGAGCCAGACCCAAGCTAGAGAAGAGTTTGAAGACAGCCTAGGGCACGGGTTTTTTTTTAAGTGGCACATATTTTTAAAATGATGGTACGTTTGACTTTCACTAGGTGATGGAAGAAAACCCATGAGAACAGGTGCCGCACAGCTGGAACTTCACAGGCACAATCTACCAACAGATGCAGCACTTTTTTCTCACCTCTGTCGTTCCTCCTCATCTAAGACACCTTGTATCCCACCTGGTACTGCATTAGTTGGGGTTCTGTAGAGGAACAGAATCTAGAAAATACAGGTGTGATTATGCAAGGGATTTATCAGGTAGCTTGCAGGATCAGAGGCAGGAGAGACACCATGACTGTCAGCATGCTGGAGAGCTGGAGGATCCTGCAGCTGCTGAGCCCAAGAAGACAGAAGCTGCAGAACAAGAAGGATCAAGGACTGTGGGACACTTGGGCAGGGTCGGCCCAAGGCTGAAGGCGTGGAAGCTCCCTGGAGAGTCACTGGTGGAGTCTGCGAAATTGGAGACTGGGGAGTGAAGTCCAAAGGCAACGACAGCAAAGGACAGGCCTGCTCAGGCAGAATGGAGCTCTCCAAAATGGGGCACATATCCTTCTCCTTTCCCTTTTTATTCCATCCAGGCTACAAGCCTATTGGATGGTGCCCCCACATCCGGGGTGGGTCTTCCCCACTGTTTGCTGACCTCCATGCCAATCATCATCCACAGACACACCCAGAACTCTGCTTTACTAATGTTCTAGCTGGTTCTTAATTCATTCAAGTGGACATTAATGACCACACGCCCAGACCACTGTCAGAGCCTCTATGCTCCACTCTGTTTCCCACCTGACCTGATACAGCATCTGTAAGAACACAGAAGTTCAAATCTTTGGTCTGCCAAAACCCGACTGTGGCTCTGTGTCCCACAGGGGCTGCCCCAGCCCATCCCTCTGGCCTCCTCTCCTTCTCTTCCCCACACTCACTCACACATATCTGTCCTGCTGGCCTGGCCCCTTGTGACATGCCTCAGGGTCTTTGCACTTACTGTTCCTTTCCTCTCTGGAATGATCTTCCCCAGTTATCAGTATAGATCATTCCTTAGGTCCTTAAAGACATGTTTCCTTCTCACTGAAGGTTTCTCTAACTTCTCTCTTCAAAGTGAACCCCAGCTCTTCTTCACATCACCCTCCTCCTGTTTTCTTTCCTCCTATAGCCCTGTGCACTCCTATTATACTGTATATTTTTCTTACTTCTACTTTTTCTTCTACTGTCCATCTGTCCTCAGTGGATGTGGCCTATCAAGGACAGACCCTCCGCCTATGCCCAGCAAAGAACAGTGCCTGGCACTTCACTGGTGCTCCCAAATGCTTGTTGAATGAATTTACAGAAGGGCCAGAGTGGTGGAGCAGGAAGATAGACACCCACTGAGCTCCTGTACACCAGGTCCATGGACACATTTTCTTTAGCTTGTGCAGCATTTTTCAAAAATTTGAAACAGTCACTGATGCTTAAGGAATTGATGACTCCACACAACATCCCGCTGGGTGGCATTGCTTGGAGAGGCTGGAAAGGTCAGTCATGGCCCCTTCTGTGTGACAGTAATGAATGGAGCAAAGCAGGAGCCACCTGCTGGGCCACTCTGGCAGCACTGCAGCCCCTCTCCCAACAGCCTCTGGTGAGTTTGGGTCAGCAGAGGGCAAGGGAGAGGAAAGTGGGGTGGGAGCGCCTTGGCCTCCCCAAGAAGAAGGGGACGGCGTCCCTTGCTGTTAGCTGCGCAGGTTATCGCTGGCTTCTGTGAGCAGCCCCCTGGTTCCCTGGATCTGGGAGCTGTAAGGCCCTGTGTCACACCTTGCTCCCTAGCAACTGTAGCCTGAACAGCATGTGGTCAAGAACTGACGGGCACAAATGCAGCTTAAAAGAGGAAAGAAAATGTATCTGTTGGCCAAACACAAATACTTCTCAACGTCCATTTTAGAAGTTTAAGGTGTCATGAGACATCATTTTCACCATATCAGGCAGTCCCACAGTGTCACTGGCCAGGGATTTCAGAGCACACTTTACACATGTCAGCCAGGGTCCTGTTGGACATAACAAATCAAAGAAGAAGGAAAAGAGACATGTTTAAGCTTCCAGGATATAGGAAGGTGTTTACTCAACAACCAACAGGGAAAATGATATTACAGATGGTTCGTAATTTGCAATATTTTGACTTGACAATTTTTCCACTTTATCATACTGCAAAAGCAATATATATTCAGTAGAAACTGTATTTGGAATTTTGAATTTGGATCTTTTCCTGAGTTAGTGACGTGTCCTTCTAGCCTATGAGCCTTCCCTCACTTCTGCCTCACGTGTCCTTCTAGCCTATGAGCCTTCCCTCACTTCTGCCTCAGTGCACACAGATTTGCCTTGGAAAGAGCCTGGGCAGAAATGCACAGTCAACAACCTCTGTGAATACATTTAGAAATAGCAAAAGAACCATCAATTAGCTGGATTATTTATATAATATTTATTTTCCTTTATATTCTTGTGTTTTGGTTTAGATCTAAAATGTCCCCCAAGAGTCTCATGTATTCAGAGATGTGGCTATTGGAAGGTGATTGGATGATGCAGTGCTATAATTCTCAGTGGATTCGTCCATGGATGAGTTCATAGCTGAATGTGCTATTAGGAGATAGGGTCTGTTTGGAGCTGATGGGTCACTGGGAGTGGGACATGGAAGGGTGTATTCTGGTTCCTGTCTCCCTTTCTCTCTGATTCCTGGCTGCTATGGGTCAAGCAAGTTTCCTCTACCAGGCCCTTTCACCATACTGTTTCTGCCTTGAAACCAGCTAACCATGGACTGAACCTTCTGAACCCTTAAAACTCATGAACTAAAATAAACCTGCCCTTTTTAAATTGCAGGTATCAGGTATTTTGTCCCAGGATGGGGAAAGCTAAAACCGCTTCCATTGTTTAAAGAAAATTTAAAAAGATACAGAAGAAAGCTATTAACGATACAAGTTGATATATCTCTTTCCCTTAAGTTTCTTTAAAATTTAAAAAGTAGGATTTCCTTCACCTCTCTACATCTCTGGCTAAATAGTTCTGATCTAAAACTTGAACCTTGAGATTTGAAGACTTCGAATGATGAGAACCCTGGATTTATGCCATTGATTTTATTTCTTTCAGGTTATTCAATATATACACTGGAAATGTGATTAACTAGGCTTTTTGTATAACAACATATGCCAATTTGAGAAAAACTAATTCTGTGTTAAGCAATTTAGACCTTTGGTTGAGTTCTGCCAAGAAACTATTGTTTCCTACTGATTAGCCTATTACATTTCTCACCATAGAAGATGAAAATGTATTTACTAACTGTGATGGTTGATTGATTATGTCAACTTGTAAGAGAAGCTTAACTAAATTGGTTTAGCAATTCTACACCCCACGGTATAGAAGATCCACCCTTGGCCGACCCATTCTCTAGATGGTATAAAGGGGAAATAAAGAGGAATCTAGCCTGGCCAGTTTCTTTGGGATCGGTTTTGCGTCCTTTGGAGGAGCTCCAGACCTTCACCTGGATACTTCGAACCTCTAGACCTTCGCCTGGACCCTTCAGACCTTCACCTGGATCCTTTGGGCCTCCAGACCTTCACCTGGATCCTTCGGACCTGAGACCTTCAGCTGGGCCCTCAAGATCTCCAGCTTGTAGACGGACCCTCTGCACGCTTCCACGCCTGACTTGTAAGAAGCCCGAGGAAGCCAAATTGTAAGCTCTTAAATATTCATATATCTACCATTGTATCTGTTTCTCTAGAGAATACTGACTAATACACTGACTAATGGTTGGAGCATTGTTTCTCAACAGTTGAGGGAAACCTCAGCCAGTGAGCCAGCAAGTTTGCTATGCACCTGTTACATTACCATCACTGTGCCATAATGTCATTTTTTGCATGTCAATCATAATTCCTCATGGTGGAAACTTAATCATGTCTTCCTGTCTATTTTTATTCTTTAGTTAACTCTGTTTATCAAGTGCTCTGGTTGACACACACAAGATGTTCTCACAAGTACTTAGCCAACGACCCTGTAGGATTGCATGACTAAGTAAAAATGATGCTTTATGATCACATCAAACCTCTAACATGTGTTGAGAGTTACACGCACATGAGTCACAATGTTTGGGTGGCATAAACAATAAACATTTATCGCTCTCAATTCTGGAGGCTGAGAAACCCCAGATCAGACAGCCAGCATGACTGGGTGCAAGTGAGGGTCTTTTTCCCATCTACCCTTACGTGGCCCTTCTTGGTGGGTGTAGACAGAGAGTGAAGGAGGGATATGGTGTTTCATGTTCATTTTATAAGGACATGAGTCCCATTAAGAAGGCCCCATCTTCCTGACCTTATCCAATCTTAATCACTGCCAAAGTCCTTGTTTCCAAAGACCATCACATTGGGGATTAGGGTTTCCATATAAATCTGTAGGGGGACATAAACATTTAGGTGACAGAAAATAGAAAGAATTACAAGCAAGTACTCTGGAAAATCCACTGCACCACTCTCAGCACTGAGGATTGAACTCAGACCTTCACATGTGCTAAGTACACGCTCTCCCTCTGAGCTACACTGCCAGCCTAGGACTGATGCTCTTTCTAGCCAGTACACAAGGGCTTGGGGGACATGTCACCTTCAAGAAATGGTACCCAGCCTTTCCGTGACACTGGCGTCTGCTGTGCCTTTGGCCCCATTTACTGCTTCTGCAGTGGCTGTTCTGCCCAGCCTTGTTGAGTCCTCTTAGGGTGGCTCTGCCCAGCAAACCCAGACTCCACAACTCACCCTTTTGCCAAGGCCTTCTTTACGGAGCCCAAACAAGTTCCTAGGAGGTGAGGAAGGAGGGTTCGTTTAGGCCCCTGACCAAGAATGACAGCCAGGCTCATTCCCTGCTGTATTTTGGCTGGGATCCCTCCCACCAACCCATTCTGTGGGCCAGCCCTGGCTGCAGCGAGGGGATACCCTACCAGGTACTGGAGATGTGGGTGTAGTGGTGACCTTTCCTTGCCAAAAGAAGTCACTCTTTAGTGCAGACAGGCACTGGGGCTTCTGATACTGCTGCAGCCGTGTCTAGAAAGGCCTCAGGAATCCAGCCTAAAGAACCGAGTGAAAAATGCAGTTGGGAGCAGCAGAGGCAAGAAGGCTCCTCTTCAAGTCATCAAACAGGAGTAGCACAATATAAAAAGTGGGGAAGACCTGTCCTAAAAATGTCCCCACCTGCCCTAAAAAAATCTGCCTTGCTGAAAACCAGAGCAAAGGGAAGAAGATAAGGATGATTACCCATGTTTCTCTCTCCTTTTGCACCGTCAGGAAGCCTTGAACTCCATTAGCAAACAAGATTCCAGAGTTCCTGGGGCTCCCATGTGAGTCAGGTCCTCACCATTACCCTCTCTTCATTGTGAGACCTCATTTCTGCAGAGATTTCAGCCACCTCAACCCAAGTACTAAGGAGCCTCACCATTTTCATTTACTCAGCAATGGTCTGTGCTTTTAGAAGCTTCCTACCACCTTCTCTTAAAGAAGCTTTGCCATTACCTGTGCCCCTTTGAACAAATTTCTGAATCGTGTCCCCAAGGCCCATGTGTTACAGGCTTGGTCCCAGGGTGGCACTACTGAGAGGTAGAACCTTTTCAGGAAATGAGGCCTAATGGGAGAAAGTTAGTGTCACGGAGAGGTGTGTCCTTGATGGAGAGATTGGGACCAAGGATCCCATTATCCTCCCTCTCTCTGCTTCCTGGTCACCATGAGGTGAGCGGGCTTCCTCTGCTGTGTGTTGTCAACACAATGTTCTGTGCCACCACAGGCCCAAAGAAACAGGACCAACTGACCATGGACTGGGGACCTGAAAACCATGAGCCTAAATAAACCTTTTCCCTTACTAAGTTGAATATCTAAGGTTTGCTGTAGTAACACAAATCTGACTAACAATTGACAGTTTACAGATCAAGATGGCCTAGAATTTCTAAGCTCCCCAACAAATACAGAACTCCAATGTCTACTCAGACTTTTCTACCACATTGGATCCTGTGGAAAGCAAATTGAAAGGAAATGGGAAGGAGAGACGGCACATCTTGAGTTTCTCATTAGCCTCACTGCCTGGTTCTCATTAGCGAGTCTTCCAGGTTATGGGCACAAGGGCCAGTGCTCATTTTCATGGCTGAATAGCACATGTGAAATGTAGGCGATTTCTAATCCACATTCTATGAGCTACACACTTCGCTATCTTATAAAGTAATGGGCAGCACTCAGAAAAAAAAACCCCAGCAGAACGACGGGCTAATCCTTGAGGGGGAAAATATTGCTATTCTGCATAAGCTTTTGCTCTCTGCTTAATTAATCCCTAAAACTTTTAGGCCTTAATGAGAATAATTAGACTTGACAGTACTGAGCTTAATGCACAAGTACAGACAACAAAAACCGTGTTCAGTTTATAAGCTTCCCAGAGCTTGCTGAAAGACAGGCTAATGTTATTTACAGCAACCCCAGTGAGGGGCCGGATGGAGGTTCGGACTGGAAATGTGCCTGGAGGTCCCTGAGGACAGCGTCTCTAAGGAACAGGGTTCTACAGCCCCCCTCTTGTGCCTTTTCCTCCATAACAAACCGTGGTCTAGACAAGACCTGGCTAGAAATTCCCTTATTATCAGCCCAGCCAGACTACATTTATCATCACCTTGAATGTAATGTTCGTGCACAACCTCCAGGCCTCTCCCATTCAAATAATGAATTGAGGGAGCCAGAGAGTTACTGCCCTCTCACCGTGCTCCACTCAGGATCTGCCAGCTTCTGGAAATACCTCATTTTCCAGAAAAGCATTCATTCGTCAACAGAGGGATAATGTTAAAACCTTCAAGACAAGTAAGACAGAAGGCAGGGCTGGGAGAGCAGGCTCGCCATGGCCCGAAGAGATGGCTGCTTTGGCTCAGTGCAGTTTCTTTGATTTGTTAGCCTCGCTCCAGCCTCTGTCTTCTCCAAGAAAAGGTTTAAATCTCCTTGGGAAATGAAGTGGGCTCACCTGCCCCAGATGGAGAGTCTAGAAGCATCTGTCTGGCGCTGCAGGGATGAGCAGGTGTATTTGTCCGCATCTGCGAGGGGCTTCTCAATACCGCACCCAACAACCAGGTGGGTCTGGGGGGTTTCTTTGTGAAGCTGATGAGTAGACCAGGCAGTCGTGGAGAAGGAGCCACACTCCGTCTGTCTGGTGAGATGATGCCCGGAGCCTCAGGTATGGGACTGGATCTCTGCACTGTCAGCTGGTGGTAATTAACACAGTCTGTACGAAATCGGTGAGCGGTGCCACCCAAGCCATCCTCAAGGTTATAACAAGAGTTACAAGAGAGAACATCCATTTGCAGGGATGTTCTTCTCAGCAACAACAACAAAAAAGTAGATAGGCAAATTCACTTTCCAGTGCTTCTCAGTTTTAAAACAATCTAAAACTTTAACATCCTTGCATATGGAAGGAACAGGTTTGCAACATGTCATTGGAAAGCCAGCGTGTCACGCTTTAAGAAGCTGAAATCAACACACGCACATCCAGTGTCCACAGGCATCCAACAAAGTGAGGGCAGGGACTCTGACCCCGTGAACGACACCAGGCTAGAGAGCCTCAGTTTTAGTGTTCAGTCAAGGATCTAAAACAGACTTCAAAGGGCATTTAAATTGACAGTTTTATTTTCTCCTTGAAGAAGAGCAAAGATGAATAAGCGTACATCCAGATCATTCTCAAAATAATTGCAGCCCTGACACATCTAAATGAGTTTGTAAAAGAAAATACAGTGGCAATTGATCTTATTAATTAGAGATGTACCAGGATCATAATACCCACTTACCCACCAATTGCCCACAGCTACAAAAATAAAATAAAATAAAATAAAATTAACCACTTTCTCCAGGGGAACAAAATTCCTTTCCCTCTGTGCCTTTAGAAAGTCAGTTGGAGAGAACTCCTTGTTATCTCTGTTTCTCCCTGCAGCGGGTAGCGGCCCTTGGAGAACAGTCTGGATTGGTTTCCTCTATGCCCGCAGAGCTGGGGTCTATGCTGGATTATGTGATGCCTGGGCTGGCGCAGTAGCGTGTCACAGTTGGTTGAACAGGTAATCTGACAAACAAACAAACAAAATGATCCACTACAAGAAAATGAGAGAAGTGTGTTTTTAAAAGCCTGTACGTGTCATTTACCTGTGAAGAATAGCAGTCAGAGCCCGGGGCCAGCAGGCCCAGCTCGATCAATTGCTCATTCTGCCTCTGCTTTCTCTGTAATCCTATTGCAACTAACAATCACTTAGCATACAGAGTAGTCTGGCAAAACAGCCCAGTGATAAAATGCTGAGTGACAGCTGAGAGGCAGACATCTTGGAGTGCAGCCCAGCCCTGAACCACTGGAAGTGAGGCTGCAGGTGGGCTGGATTGAAAGTGTACACATGCCTTCACTGCATTATTGCAAAAGGCTGAGAATGAGAGGGAGGAGAGAAGAGAAGAGGAGAGAAGAGAAGAGGAGAGGAGAGAAGAGAAGAGAAGAGAAGAGAAGAGAAGAGAAGAGAAGAGAAGGGAAGGGAAGGGAAGGGAAGGGAAGG
>PVJO010012527.1:0-55085 GCA_004026905.1 Hystrix cristata
TCTTTGGGGTCTCCAGTGCACAGGTAGATATTCTGCACTCTTCCCGCATTTGGCTGTTTGGTTAATGTTGTAACTCGTAAATGTCCAAATCTGCTCTCTTGCAAACCACTGGCTCTAGAAAGGCAACTAATACAATACGTATATGTATCAAGTCTCTAAAATCTATGTAATTATTATGCATCACAAACATATACCAATAAATATGTTTACTGAACTAATAGTACAAACCCGCTGAGGTTTTCCCACAATCCAAGCAGAAATGCAGACTGATCTCTCTGTTGTTGATCCTCTCAGGGAAACGTCTTGAAGGAAAAGCAGCCTGAGGCAGAAGGGGACCAGTTAGGAGACTCCTGGCACAATCCTGCTCACACGTGTGTGAGGACTAAAATGATTCAGTAGAAATGGTAGACAGAGAGACAGCCAGTCAGAATGGAGAAGTTCAAAAAATACTGGTCAGAAGGCTGCACAGTTTGTCAACACTGAAAGTTAGAATTTGGATAAAATTTCCAGCATATTGGACTGACTTCTGTCGGGTGCTGTTGAGAAGAAAGTCTGAGACAGGTGTTAAAATAGCTGCATGCTGCCACCACAAAGCAAAGTGTTATTTCTTTTTGACTAAGATGAGAATATAATAATAAAAAAAAAAAAGAACAAGTACAGAAGTGCAAAATACAGCTAATTACCCAAATATCAGACCCAAATAAAGGCCGTCATTCAGACGCCTGACGTGACAGGCAGAAAGGCCTGTTTGGTGGGAGTGTCATAGTTCCCACGAGACACTCAGACACAGTTACCGAAGCCTATTGCCGTCGTTGGCCTTGAATTCTCCCTCATGGATGCCATTCGGTTACCGCTCTCTGATCGTTCTGACAGAAAACTGAAGTCTGAAGAGACCTTGTTTGTTTGTCCTTTAATATCCAGGGGGAACAGCACGCTTCATGTTCCATCTGTGATTCATCCTTATTTTAATCAGTATCTCTTACATAAGCTAAAAGAGAAATTGATTGAAGCCGTTATTTTGCTGGCAAAGAGAATTTTATTTGCAGAAACCTCAGGAGAAAAAATATGCACAGACTGAGGCAGAGCAATTACTGGTGGAGCATCTACACATTGTATCATCGCTTTCAACTGCCTACTTTGGGAAGTGGTACAATTCAAATGTTACTTGCGGAAATTTCACACACACACACGTGCGTGCATGCGCGCGTGCCCCACTTTGATTATAAAATAATCTGTCTCTGTCTCTGTCTCTCTAGCTCTTCATATAGTGACATCTTTGCTACTTGGTGACAAGTTACTGAATCTCTATTTGCACCTGTTCAGTCTATTTTACAACAAAGAGCTCAGTGATTTGATTCTGGATTCCTGAGAAAGGTGAAGTTTCTTAGACAATAGAACTCCTCAGGATTTTCATAATTGGTTGAACAAAATATCAACCAAGTAACAATTCGGTGATGAATGTTCTCTAATCAGAAGTAGAAACAAAATTTATTTTAGTCTTCAATTTGACATTAGGGTGTTCATCCATAACTTGACACATCAACTAGCCAGCTGCCTACTATTAAAATTCAGAAAAGGAAGCACAGCACAGGAATAAAGCAATAGCAAAGGGAGTGCCTGGGTACACTTTGTAAATTGCAAGGCAGCTGCTACAGAAAGGTTTGCATGCGGAGAGAAAAGATGTGTCCTCCCCACCTGCAGCAATTCATCTTTCGGGGCCCAGAGCAGTCTTCAGCACCCATAGAACATGGTGCTCCACGGCAGCAGGGGAAGAGCATTGCTATGGCCTCTCTGTCGAAACTGGGACTAGGGAATAGAGAAGTCTTTCGTTTTTCATGTGGCAGTTCACAATTTAACACATTAACAAAGCCAGCTTTTTTTCCTTTTCTTTTCATTTAGAGTTCATATGCCCAGGCTTTCAAAAGAATAGTTATCAAATAGCTATTAAGTCCCGAAGAACAGTATCTGTCTTTCTTATAACTACAAAGATTAATAATAATTTCTCTTGAGAAATTAAAATTATTTCTAAAACTAATTTAAAGCAGCCAAATATAACATACAAGAAATGAATTCAACATATGATCATCCTATTCTGAGAACAACAGGGCTACCATAAATATACTTAAAATGAAATAGGAAAGCAAATACAAAATGAGTGTTCACTGAAGGTATGATACAAGAAAAGAGTAGGTGATACAAATTTAATATTTTAACTTAATTTTTTATTTTGTTTTGTCTTTTTTAACAAAACTTTTTAAAAATGCTATTTTTACAGTAATTTTATCATTTTTGATCAGTTTCCTCCTTAGGAATATTTGGAGAAAAAGGCACCAGATTAAGAATCAAAGAACATGAATTCTATGTTCTGAAATGACTCTTATGTCCTTGCACTTAGTTTTTCTATATCTAATTTCCTCACCTTTAAAAGTGTTGAGTCAAACACAAATCTCTTCCAGCTATTCATTTGCTATCTATTAAAATGTTTGCTATCGTGATTTTTTATACTTAAACTATTTCATTTCGTTAATTGAGGGCATGCATTTTTACTTCTTCATATAATAAGGTTTTAATAGGCAGAATTATTTTATTGAGAAGAAATCTTTGAGTGCAATGATGGTTAAGCAATGGTGTCATACAACTCCACAGAAGGCACAGAGGACTGGTAGCAAAGAAATTGACTCTAAAACTGTGTCTGCAATAATTATTTGAGTAACTTCTAAAGTTTTCAATCTATCCAGAACTCTAGAAAGATGGAATTTTTCCTACCTCCATCAGTGGGCTATCAGATTATTTCAATGTAGCAGTCTTAAAGAGGCAGTGTAGAAACTGTCATATTAAAAGTGGCCGCTGAGAGCTTCATCCATGCAGATTACTTGTAAGGATGAAATTTTAAAAGATTAGGGCCATC
Organism: Hystrix cristata; assembly: GCA_004026905.1. Lineage (NCBI taxonomy): Eukaryota > Metazoa > Chordata > Mammalia > Rodentia > Hystricidae > Hystrix > Hystrix cristata. The sequence continues at coordinate 2,909 of PVJO010012527.1, forward strand.
TGATAATTTCTGTATGTCTATAAGGGATTTGGATACTAGTGGAATGTTTGGCATATTTCCCTTTTGGCTGGGTATGCATGACAACTTTTCAATGTTGTGGAAAGGGAAATTAACTATCTCAAACTTTTATGATGTCAATGAAAATAAAGTGTTTATTTATAGAAGAAAAGAAAACTGGAAATTTACAAGGCAAATAAATCACATATTGCCAAGATGTCCACTACCAGGCAAATCAAGTAATGACAAGATGTCCATGACCTTGTCAATGGACAAGTAGAGCCCTCCTGTTTCTGTAGGAAAATCGTCCTTGTTAGAGGCCTCACCAAGGGATCCTTGGCCAGAAAAGGAGCTTGGAGCTGTTCTGCCCTGGAGACAGGCACTGCTTGTCAGAGCTGGAGGAAGTACCAAGGAATTAACTGAATTCAGTCTTCTCCCTGCTTGTCCAGATCCATTTCTTTCTTATATATGGATGACAATTCTCTAGTTCTTTCATTGATTTTTGTTTCTTGAGGAAACATAAAAGGTTTATGTAATGAAATAAAGACTTCTCAACCACCTTTGGCCTAAATTTTAAAACCGATATTCTTTCTTCCCAATCATCCACCATCTACTCCAGAATCTTGTCCTTCTGAACTAGTAACTGATAGAAGGCTCCCAACTCCTTCTGAGACATACCTGTTGCGACCCTGCTTCTGTTTAAACTGGGCACCTCTAAAGACATGCTGGGGATGTCCCTTGCCACCAGACATGTTCCTCCTTGCCACACTACCAAATGGCTGCCAACTACTGGTACTCCCAGGATGGAAAGCTCAGTTCCCACTACAATACAGACCAGCATTTTATTTCTCCAAATACCGATTCCGCTTCATCACAAATGTCTTCTGAGAGAATTCTCCTACACAGCTACATGGAACAGCATGTGTGTGCATTTCCAAAGAATACTATCTAGGACAATAACAAATCAAAATGTTACACAGAAGAGTCATTCCAACAGTATGATAATTTCTAAATATTTAGTTCTGTTTGTTGTATTATTGAGTCACAGCTGCAATAATGACTTCATTCTAAATTTTAAATGGAGCTATTAATATATTCAAAACATGTAAATAATATTTCATGTCCAAAATTGATGATTGAGAATTGCCCCAGTGGTATAAGGCAAAATCCTGGCTCACATCACAATGAGAGTCTTTGGATTTTTATGAAAGTGAGTATGTGATCCATGAGGAAATTTTACAGCAAACCATCCGCAAGTGGAGATCTCTCCAATAAGTAAGGTTTCTTTAGTATCTTTTTTTTTAATAAATGAAAACTTTGCCGAAGTTTTCATTAAAAATAATTCCATTACATTCTGTGAAACACATGTCATTCCTTAAATATTTCTAGTTCTCATTTTGCATCTCAACTTTTAAGTATACACATGGATTTTCTACCTTTTAATTGTGTCTAAAGTCAGATTCCATCCCACTGTAACATGAGACAAGGAAGGGATAAATTTCAGCTAGTTTCCTGTAGTACCCCCCCATTATGCTTTTTACCCTACCATATTTATACCATACTGAATTCAAATTTCCTGTATTCTCATGATGTTCTAGATTTATTCTCCAAATTAAAGTTGATGAAATTGGGGTGAAGTAAATAATTTGAATAGAGAAGGCTGTATATATTTTGAATGTATAGTTGGTGCCAGCCTAATTTAACCTGCTCCACTTTTCTTAAGGTGTGTATTAAAATGTAAGAAAATTCATATAGTTTCCATTTTAGAGACATCTACATTACAAGAAAGGACATTAAGAAAAAGGGCAACATCTAAGGAAAGTATTAGAAGCATGAAATATATTATCTTTCATAAGCTTTAGAGGTAGTGAACCTGGCTAATGCCTTGGTTTGACCTTCTAGCCACTCTGTGAGACAATAAATTTCTGTCCATGAAGCCACCTGGCTTGTCATACATCATGACAGTATCCCCAGTAAACTAACAGTCATTGTTTCTATTCCATGTTTGACTGTGTTAAGAACAGTATTTTTAAATTACGACTTATTTTTGACATCTCAGCAATCTCGAAAGTGTTTACATAAGTTGTTCCTTGTGGATTATATTTTCCCACTTCTTCTCATGCCTTGAAATTTTTGTTTCTAGCCGAATGTTTTGATTGTTAGAACAATGAATGAGAGAGGTGGGAGTTCTGGATTGAATTATGTTGTGACAAAGGGTATTTGGTTTTCGCAAGAAGTTAAATTGCTAGTGAATCCTTTTAAGTCTGAAAAGCTCCCATGGATGTTTGATCCTTAGTTTTGTTTATGTCTTTTAACATAGGTTGTGGTTCTTGCTTATAATACATGACTTTTCAACTGAATGCCTGACGTGATAATGTTGGTCTTTTCACTCCTTGCTGGGCTGACATTCTTTTAGCTACTAATAACCACTGCAGCAAACTCTTTCATCTAGCCTGTAAAACGGGGTCTTGTCTTAAATACATACAGCTCAGTTCACCCCAAATCCACGGGGCATCTCACATGCTCTCAAGTAATATTACACAGCACATTTTCCTTTCTAGAATATTTTTCAACAAAGTCTAGTTACTTCCATTTGAAAAATTCATTCCCTCCTTCATCCCTTCTAAAATCTTCAAAAGTTCTTAATTTTGTTGCTGTAGTTGCAAGAGCAAAGTAGAATTAGAAATCCCTTTGTGTGTATCCCTTGTTAAGTGATATGGCCCATGCTATCTGCTACTTAATAGCTGAAAAATGGCACTTCATGCATTTCACATAGTTCTTAAATCACTTAGGGTAGAACAACAAGTTAGTGTCTCTTAATGTAGCTTAGTCAGAAGATGAAAAGTGTATTACAATTATTTAATATATTTATAATAACTATTTTAGAGTTTACATAAGATAACTTTAATATTTTTATTTTCTTTGGGAAATTTTTTCTGTTTTCCATTTTAAAGTGACTTATCTATGTTTTCTGGACAAATTTTACTTATATCAATTCTAAGAGCATTTTCTTAAACACATAATATATTTGGAGATGATCTACATGACAGATAATATACTCTTTCTCTGGGCTTCTCAGAGGCAGGACAGATCACCTTAAACCGATTGAGTCATGACTGCTTTAATTTTTGTCTTGCATCTACAAAAGAAAATAATAAAAACTCAAGTAAATCATCAGCCAATTTTAGCAGGTATTTATTGAGCAACTATTATGTGCTGACTACAATCCTAATGTGGAGAAAAAAGGTAAATAATACAGATATAGAGCATCTTATGGAGCTAACTTTCTAGTAGTAAGAAAAGTAAATGAAAAAAACTGTAAATAAGGAAACAAAGTAATTTTAGATCATGATTTAAATATATGAAAATTAACTAAAACAATAAAAAGGAAAAAGAGGATTCGATGAGGTAAAAATAGACTTGCTTCCGAATATCACCATAAAGACTTTATTTGCCAAAGTGATTGAGCTGGTAACTGAAGGCTGAAAAGAAACCAGCTGCTGGGAAATTAGATGACTGGGACTCTCAGTCACTAACAGAACAAAGATACATTATATGAGGAATATAAAATGACACTAGATTAAAAGTCTCCGTAGCATCAAAGAAACTTGCCTGAATGACACTATCTTGATGCATTCCAAATATTGACTTAATAGAATAATTATTTCACTCATTTTCAGAGTTGGCAAAAGAAGTACTGACCCAAACTTCTAAACCACAAGGTTTTTATACCAAATATACTCAAAAACATTCTTAATTTAAATTGTGGTACCTGTAACGTTCCCCACAAATTTCCATGATATACTCAGGAGAAAGGAAGGAATGTGTTCCTTTACTGACTTCAAGAAACATTGTATCATACTATTAGCAATATGTGACAAACTCATACCATGATATCTAATATTGTCAAATATTTTCTTGATAATTATTTTACATGATTATACTTTTTCTCCAAAAGATCTGGAAATATTTAAGTCTGAGACAGAATGTCCTATTTTATCTTCCATAGAGATCATAAAAACTGAGAGAGAATCTTAAGGATATTAACAGCATGAACTATAAATACAAGTACTTATCATACTTATCATGTATGATTAGACCATAAAAACCATGTAGTCTTGAGGGTGGGATCAATGTTACATTCTTCCAAAGTCCCAACCTTACATTTATATGCCACTCTTATCATTTCCCTATTAAATACTAGCTTATTTTTATTATCGATTTAACCATTTTGTTAAACTAATTGGAATTTTTGAGCAAAATTAAAATTTATCACACTCCACTCTAAAGTCAAATTTATTTCATTTTGTTTTCAAAAATTTCAGAGCAGTAACTAACTGAATAACAAAAAAAAAAATCTATCAGTTTTTAAAGTGAGACGCCTTGGACAAACTACTCTATATAACCAACTCTGTATAACCTGCTCCATATAACCTACTGTATATAACCTACTCTGTATAACCTACTCTGTATAACCTACTCTGTATAACCTACTCTATCCATATACCCTACTCTATCCATATAACCTACTCTATATAACCTACTCTATACAACCTACTCTGTATAACCTACTCTATCCATATAACCTACTCTATATAACCAACTCTATATAACCTACTCTGTATAACCTACTCTATATAACCTAGTCTATAAAACCTACTCTATATAAGCTACGCTATACAACCTACTCTATATAACCAACTCTATATAACCAACTCTATATAACCTAGGCTATATAACCTACTCTATAAAACTTACTTTATATAACCTACTCATATAACCAACTCTATATACCCTACTCTATATAACCTAGTCTATATAACTTACTCTATAAAACCTACTTTATATAACGTAGTCTATATAATTTACTTTATATAACCTACACTATATAGCCTACTCTATATAACCTAGTCTGTAAAACCTACTCTGTATAAGCTACACTATATAACCTACTCTGTATAACCTTCTCTCTATAACCTTCTCTCTATAACCTTGTCTGTAAGTTGCAAATGCAGTTTTCCTGAATTTGTATCTGTGACTCACATGCATTTTTATCATCTCTTTTATGGGGTAAAACAGGTAAAGTACAGTAGATATACGCTTATATTGGAAATCAACAGGATGCTGTGGGGTATGGTCATTCAAAAATCTCTAATCTCCCACCAAACAAAGAGAACAAAGGAGAGCTGATTCACCGCACATTTAAGAATGCAGTTTTCCTTAGGACTACATTTATTTCAGCTAGCAGCCTTGTGTAATTTACAGTTCCATAATTTTCTTTAACAATTGCCTTGTTTGCCTCCAAATTTTTACTCTAAAGTAATAAAACTTAATCTTGAATAAAGCGGTAAAAAAAATAAGTTTTACATATCATTAAGGAAATTTTGACAAAATCTTAAAATAATCCATCAAAGACCACTGTCATTTGAATCACTTGTGACTGTGTACCAAAGTTTTAAACAAAGTCCTAAAACTCTGGCATGACCGTCCCAATTATTTAGGAGTTTATGAAAAGTTTATAATACTTGTTTCAAAACTCAAATATTTGAAAAGAAAACTAGAACAGTAGTCACTTTTCTAAACAGAGCATGAAAATGTCCACTCCATAGCTCCATCCTCATGTTAGCGCACTGCACACAAAGGGTGCAGAAGTTGCAAAGTCCTCATCACCTAGCAAGTGTACCAGACTTGGGCTCTTCATCTCCAGTTTGCTGATTAGTGATTTGGTCAATTCCGGAAGCTACAGAAGAATATCATAGAGTGACTTACAGAACACAAATCTATTTTTTACAGTTCTAGAACTCGGAACGTCCAAGACGAATCCATGGACAGATCTGATGTCCTTTCAGCTATTCAATTAGCAGAATGTATATGTCAAGAGTAGAATTTGCCCCACTGAACAAGAACAATGATCATGCCAGACTAGATTCTTGCTTTTGCAGACTGTTTTGGGAGATGAAAGAAAAACAAATATATGGACAACTTCAATAACTTTTAAGAAACATGTGGCCTTGAGAAGTAGCAGTACTGTGGGACAAGAAGTTGGGGTGTGGGATAGTTCAGAAAAGGAGTATCAGGAAGTATGCCAGAGAAATCTTTTCAAAGATGGATCTCAAAATGTTGTGAGGAAATGTGGTATTATATGCACACTGGAATATTAGCCATAGAAAAAGTAAATCTATTATACTGGGAAAAGGAAGAAATTGTTCAAATGGAAAGGGGAGTAGGCAGGGAGAGGGGAAAGGAACAGAGAGACAAGAGAGAAATGAATGGAAAAAAAATGGAGACAAAGCTTTTTTAAATAAGGAGGAAGGAGGGGTGAAGGGAGGAGACGGGAATGGGAAAAAAAGAAGCTACAAGTTATTCCATGTACAGGTACAAATTCCCTATGATGAAGGTCATCACTATGTATATCTAAAATGTACCATTAAAATTTTTTTTTAAAAAAAAGAATTACTGGGAAAAAAAGAAAAAGTAAATCTTGTCATTTGTGACAATATGGGTGAACTTGGCAGACATCATGTTAAGTGATGTAAGCCAGACCCAGAAAGACAAAAAGTGAATGTTCTCACTTCTCTGTGGAGTGAGACGTCTAAAACGGAAGGAGAGAGAATGCTGATTACCAGCGTCTAGAGGAGCGCAGAGAGATAAAGGATGGAGACGGTGGTCAAAGGACACCAAATTTCAATTATATAGGAGAAACAAGTTCAAGAGACGTGTGTGTTATAGTAACTATGGTTAATGTATTCTTGAAAATGAAAGTGAACTTCGTATGGATAAACTGTAGGAAGAAAGAAGAAAGCATTTTTCAAACAAAATGGTATAAAAATCTTAAACAAAAAATATTTCTTTAACAGCAAATACTGCTTCTCAATGGTCACAGCCTTACTAATAAGGGAAATGATCAAAATTCACTTTGCAAAGGTGCCACTCTCTCTTGCATAACGTTTGAATGAAAATTTTTAGTGTCTTTTTGGATAACCATTTGCTCTTTTAAATATTCAGCATGTATAACTCTTCTAGCTATGCTAATTCCTTCATTGCGATTGTAGTTCAGTCTTAGTGACCTATAATTTACTTGTACTTTTTGTGGAGAAGGGTAGTTAGTGAACCTAAATTCTGATTCTTCACTAACATACAATTGTTAATAAACGTACAATTTAAGATTGAAGTGCAGTCTTCCTTGTTACCGTATCATATTATTTATCAGTCATTTACTGTCTATATAATTTATCATTTGAGGAAAATGATGGTAATGGGAACACAATGAAAAGGAATAGTCACTCCAAAAATGATGCAATTTTGTAAACTCTGCAGCTTCAGGTGAAAATCTAGTTAGAAAGTAATTTGAAGATGGAAGCAGCCCTCCCACTCCTGTGATAGAATTTAAACTTTTTCAAATTCTTTTGCTTTTATGTTATACTTTGTAAAGCACTAAAAACTGAAAAGACAAATGTCAAATTAAAATATCAGAAGATATAGTTCTGACAGTATAGTTGACAATACTTCAGACTGAAGAGAAGAAGAAGAATCATATTAGAAAGAGCTGCACAGTGAAAATGGTCATACTTCCACAACTGTCCTACAGATTTGCAGCAATTCCAATCAAGATACCAGCAGCATACCTCACAGAGCGAGAGAAAACAGTCCTAAAATTCATCTGGAACCAGAAAAGGCCTAGAATAGCAAAAGCAACTCTGGGCAACAAGAGCAAGGCAGGGGGCATCACAATCCCTGATTTCAAGTTATACTACAAAGCTATAGTGATAAAAACAGCATGGTGTTGACAAGAAAACAGACTCTAGGATCAATGGAACAAAATAGAAGATGAAGAAACAACTCCAAGCACACTCAGCTACCTTATATTTGACAAAGGGGCCAAATACCTTCACTGGAGGAACGATAGCCTCTTTAGTAAATGGCGTTGGAAAAACTAGCTTTTCACATGCCGAAAGTTGAACCTAGAGCCATATTCCCCATCATGCACTAAATAAAACTAAAATGGATAGAAGATCTAAATATTAAAACAGAAACAATCTGCTGGAAGATAAAATAGGTAAAACTCTTGAAGACATAGACATGGGCAAGCCTTCATGAACAAAACTACAATTTCACAGGAAATATTACAAAATATCAACAAATGGAATCACATCAAGTTAAAAAGCTTTAGCAAAACAAATCAACAAGAGAGTGAAGAGACAACACATAGAGTGGGAAAATTTTTGCCAGCTACTCCTCAGACAGAGGACATTAGTCTCTTGAATATATAGAGAACTCAAAAAAATAGACTCCTCAAATTGAAAGATCCAGTCCAAAAATGGGCATCTGAAATGAATAGACACTTCTCTGATAAAGTACAAAAAGCAAACAAATACATGAAAAAGTGTTCAGCATTGTTGGTCGTTCGAGAAGTGCAAATTGAAACAACACTGAGATTCCTGTTCACTCCGTAAAGCATGGCTCTTAACAAGAACTCAGCCAACAGCAAATGATGGTTAGGCTGTGGGAGAAAATTAACCCTTCTCCATTGTTGGTGGTGGTGTAAATTGATATAACCACTATGGACATCAGTAAGGAGATTCCTCAAAAAACTAAAACTAGAAGCTTCGGTTGACTCAGCAATTTTCTTTCTGGGTATCTTGCTGAAAGAGTACAAAACACCAAACCACAGTTATACCTACATGTCCATGTTTATAGCAGCACAATATATAATAGCTAAATCTTGGAAACAGGCCAACTCCCCATCAACAGATGAATGTATAAAGAAAACTCGGTGTTTATATACAATGGAGTACTACTCTGCCATAAAGAAGGATAAGCTGGTCACTTTTCTGTAAGGTTTATTTTTTTTAAGACAGGGTCTCACTATGTAGTTGAAGTTGACCTTGAACTCACTATGTGGCCCAGGCTGGCCTCAAATTTGCAGTGATCCTCCTGCCCCAGTCTCCTGAGCACTGGTGTGTCTGGCATATTTGAGACATTTTTAAGTAAATGGATGCATCCCAAAATGCATAATCTTAATGAAATAAATCAGACACACACATTTAAATATTGCACTGTTTCTCTTGTGTGAGAAACTCAAAGTATAAATAAAAAACAAAACAGTAGATCAATACTAAGAAGTAGGAAGAACTTGTTAAAATGAAAAGAGGAACACAGGAGGGGTGAGGGAGGGAAGGAAAGGGCAGGAAAATACATTTAAAAAGAAGAGAGTCGAAGGAAAAATGGAAAAGAGCTTTTGTAAATAGAAGGTGAAAAAGGGTTGAAAGGAGAGGAGAGAAAGGGGAAAAAAAGAATTAAGATATGTTATGTACAGATACAAATTCCTCGGGATGAATGTGATCATTATTTATGGCAAACATGTACTAATAAAAAATGAAGATTTTTGAAAAAATAAAAACAGCGCCCGGTGTGTAAAGAAGGGTCACTTTGTAGAAGATCGTCAGAAATGATTGGCCATTTTGACTTGAGTGAATACAACTGATGCATTATAGAGCGTGACTGGTTAGAAGAGAAAGTAATTTTCACATGTTTAAAGTAATAGTCACAAATATGGGAGCTAGTTTCCTAAGAAGATGAGTTTCATTCTTTGGAAATCTTGGTAAAGTTTTCAGGTTCATTTTAATGGCTGAAGTACAGCGTTCCCTGAGGACAGTAAGATGATACTGTGATATCCTGAATCCCTTTTCCTCGTGTGTCTTCGTGTCCCTACAGAACTTTTCTAGACACTTGGATTTATTCACTTTTCTGCCTACTGTCTCCCTCACGCTTCCTTTTTAATAGTTTATAAAGTGATACACTCAGTAAGGTAATTTTCTCAATAGTATTCAAAGAATATGAAGTCACAACTAAATGCTCATTCTCCATAAATTCAGTGAATAACCTTAAATTAATCATGTAAATCTATGTAAATAATGTAACAATATTTATGAGACCGTTAATAGTTTAGTATTGAAAGCTAATAAGAGACAATGGGAATGAAGCTATAACCCAAAACCCTTCCTTCAAAATCTCCCCATTTCTAAAGAAGATTTGACATTGATCTGTTTTCCTGTGGGGACAGTAATGGCTTAAATGTGTGTAATTTACAACATGGTTTACTACTTACATTTTCTTTTTTTTACTTTATTGTACACTTTTCTGGTTTAATAATTTTTTTAAAAAGACCATCTGCAAGTCCATGTATGATTTTGTCTTCTCCTGTGAGTATCAAAATTCTACAATAGGATTTTTCAAAAGAAACAAATTTATTATCGAGATATGTATCCTCATCATAAAAACATATTTTAAAAACCATATTAAAATGAGAATTGATAGTAAGGCAATTTAATTAATAAAAATCAAGCCAGGTCAATGTTCCTTAGTCCAAAGCAATAGATATATCAGAGTCATCAGGGCAATAAGAAAGGAAAGGTGAAATAGGTTAACTTATAAGAAAATACAAAAAATAGAAATATAGTGTGAGCCTGTTGTAAATAGTCCAGTAAGATATAAGCTTAGCTAAAATAAGAATATAAATCCAAATATCTTAATCACAGTTAAACCTCAAATTTATTGTGTAACCAATGATCACTGGGTCTAATTCAGCCCATCAATATATGTAAATGAAGACAATAATTCCAGACTTCACATTGAAGTTGATGTAGTCTACATAATAAATTTGCCTAATAATGTGAACAACAACACATGAATATTATGTTTTTATTATGGTAAACAATTATGGTATATGCAAGTCTGGGTACTGAGGGAACTATAACAATTCTCTGCAATTCTCTACAATGCAAATGGAAATCATGTCAGTATACTTTGTGTTATGTAATGTAAACACAAATTATTTTAGGTACTAATAGGAAAGTATAAAGTGTAGCCAGTTCAAATGTGGCACAATTATTTCTTAGCATCTCGGATTTATTATTGTTTTATTTGTCTTTATGTCTCATTTTGAGATATCTTGTACAATTACATAGATAACAATTTATATCTTTTGATTTACCACTACTTTGATTCCATTCTGCAAACACAATGATTTTTTCTTCCAACAACAATTGTTGAAGACGTTTTCTGTGTAATAATTTTGAATATAAAGAAAGGTAGACAAAAATAAAATGAAACTCAGTGCATTCTCCACTCTGATTTGATGCGTTTTTTTAACTATTTAAATTTTATTTTAGTGATACATTTTAGATATACATAGTGATAACATTCATCACAGGGAATTTGTACCTGTACATGATATATCTTGCTGCTTCTTTTTTTCCCATAGCCCTCCCCTCCTTTACACCTCTTTTCCCCTCCTTATTTACAAAATCTTTGTTTCCATTTTGTCTTTCTATTCTCTTAGTCATTTATACAATCATTCATTTTCCCTCTGTTTTAGTGGATTATTTAAATCTAAGCCAAAATATAATGTTATTAATTTGTATTTCAATATTCATGTAAAGTTTAACATATATTCCTAAAACATATCTTTAAAATATTTAATAGTTAATCAAAATACTCATCACAAATGAAATTTGAGAATGTGTCCAATGTTACTAAACTTTTAATGTAGAAAGATGTTTTAAGTGACAATTAAGCCAAACAGCATAGTAATGCATAAAATTCCAATGAGAAAAATAACTTTATAAATAACCATCTTTTAGTTTACACACATGGAGAACGAGTCATCTGTACCATAATGCTTTTTTCATGAAATGTTTTCAGTTACATACAAGTTTCAGAAATGAACTAAATGAACTAAATGGATTTCATAAAATGTCAAATATGATTTAGGCATTCCCATTCTGCTTCTTTTCGCAATATAATCTCTTATAGGTGATTATGAGGATAAATATTTTTATACTGAATGAACAAACTGAACCCTAAGCATACATTCAGTAACCTAGCGTTTTTTAAACACTGTACTGCCCAATATTTATTATCCACTTAGTGGATATCCACTTAGTGCAGTCTACTCAAGTAATTCTCACCCAAATTCTCACCCCAAAACTACCCAATAGTTTTCATCTCTTGAAAACAAAAGAAAAAAAAACTATTATTAATCATTGCCTACTGACATGCTCATATGGTGAATAATGCTTCTTAGGTGACAAAACTAAGTAAGCACCTTCTAGGCTTCGTAAAAAGACTAAATTTTCAACTATTCTCCTCCAAATCCTGCCAGCGTTGCGCCTCGCAGGGGCAGATACAGACACTGGGCAACGTTCCTTCGCAGACTGTTGAGCTTCTGACTCATCGCCCGTTCTAACTTTCTTCCAGTGTGTGTTTCTACACTGCAGCGACCAGATGCTAGAATGCTCATGATTCGGTTTACAGATATGTGTGAAGTTTCATCTATCGGTTTCACAAAATATTTGGAAAGCAGAAATACACCAGCGCAAGGCAGAAGCTTGCCTGACATCTGCTGCCTCAACTACTTCCTCTGGCAAGTGCATTTGTCTTCCTTGTCCCCAACCACACCCCGTCCCTCTCCTGCCCATCGGCTGGTTTGGAGGCCTTAGTCCCCTTTGCCCTGCTTTAAGAACACAGAGGGGAGGGGTGGGGAAGAGGGTGGAGAACCAAGATGCATCATGTACAGGTACAAAATAAATGTGACCATTGTATGTAAAATGTACCAATACATGTTCTTGGCTTAAAATAAAAATTAAAAAAATTAAAAAAATAAAAAAGAACATCAGGTTGCTGGTGGTGAGTTTGTTTTGCTGCTGCATATTGGACCAGAAAAGTCATAGCTCTGGACTGCATAAAAATGCCAGCATCTTTCCATTTTAGAACAAAGCTTTCTGGTAGTGACAGAAACATTCTGCGGTGGTGGTTACTTCCTGGCAGTTCTACAGGCAGACACAATCTTGGCAGCACATAGCTACTATACAAATTTGGGCATCTTTTCTGGAAGATCAGCGTATAGTGTGTTTCCAATAATTCTCTCAAAGTGAATTGCATTTTGATCTAAAGAATAAGATTGGATTTCCTATAAATCTGTTTGATGGATACATTTTGCTCTACCCCATCGCAATAAATAGCACCCAGCATTCTACACTCTGCTTCTGTGCATTTGACAAATGCAAATGTGTTATTTAAGTGAAATCATGCAGTGTTTGTCTTTCTATGAGTAGCTCATTTCAGGTAACAAAATGGCAAATTTCATCATATTGTTTGTTGCATATGGCAGAATTCCTTTCTTTTTAAATAATAAATAGTATTTGTTATAGACTGTATGTAGATGCTCCCCCTAAAGCCTCATGTGTTCATAGGTGAGGCTTTTCGCAATGGCTGGATCTAGAGTGTGTGATACTGGGATGGAGGATGTGTAATAACTAAATTGGTTTAGCATAGTTCCAGGTAAGGATAAAGGAAGGGCCACTGTAGGTGTGGGCGGCAGCATCCAATAGGATTGTAGCCTCGATGGGATAAAAGTCCAGAAGGCTGCTTTCCTTTGCTGCCCTCTGCCTGCTCTGCCATGGACTGTTTCTCCTCTGAGATGCCCCTCTGCCAAGCTGCCTTGCCAGAGAGCCAGCCAAGTATGGGACTGAAACTTCTACTAACTGTGAGGTGAAACAAACCCTTCCTTTTTTTAACTTGTGAGTGTTAGGAATTTTGTCTCAGCAACAAGAAAAATGACTAAGACAGTATTCTATTCTATTATAAATTTCATTTTCTTTATCCATTCATCTATAAGTGGACATTTAAATGGAGTCAACCTCTTGGCTATTGTGAGTAATGCTACAAAGATTATAATTCTTTTTTAAAGAAATCTTTTATTAATAATGAAATTTCAAATAAGAAAAACTTTTCAATGTTGGATAGTGTCAGGAAGAGCAACTTTGAAATACATATTTTATAAAATTAATGTATTCTTATTTATGAAATAATTCATTGCTTTAAATGGACTTTATACTTAAAATTGTTTTAAGTTAATTTGAATATTTTGCTGAAATGTCATCTGGAAATAGATGGGAATGGGAGTGCATGGAAGAGAAGGAGAAGTAAAAATGATTAATATGAAATCTATACATAGACATTTCCCTAAGATGAATGTAATTACTATGTATGTAAACATATACTAATGGAAAAGAAACCAAAAAATAAATGAAATGAAATATTTTATAATGATTTAATAATTATTTGTTTTATATTGCTACAGTGACAATAATTTCATTTGAGATACAAAATTATTAGTGAATACATCTGAATTAAACTGTGCATACATTTTTCATAATTCAGTATGTTGGCATTTCCATAGATGCCCTATTTAACCACTTACAAATTAACAGCATATTAAAATATTAATCAATATTTGAAGTAATTTAAAAAATTCATAATCTTTGTAGCTTAAGACACATATTTCTAGTTTTGTACATTTCTGTAGAATCTTTATCTATGTACCTGCTCAGTTAATGATAACTGTACATGTTGTTCATATTGTATATGCCTTTTTGTAGTTTTAATTTTCCCACAATACCACATTTTTAAGGTATTACTGTTAGAATTTAGTCTAACCACAAAGTTTAATGGGTGGTTGATGACATCTTGTGTGTACCATCGTTTAATAAACTCTTTTTTAGTTTTTATATCAGTACTCTTAAAAATATCATATGTGTTTTTATGAATAAAGACATCTCCTTTTCATTTCTTTCTTTTTAAAAATTCTTTAATTCAATTACTTTTTTAATTTAGATTTCTGAGGGTAAGATTCCTGTTTGGAAAGAAAAGAATAACTGTAGCCTTATTCTTAAAAGTTTCATATTGCCTTTCTGGTTTTTTATGGTTACTGAAAGCCATTCAAATGGTAAAGAATGTACCAATTTAAACACTATCTGGTAAACATTTGAGTTATCACTCTCCTACCTCTAATTTAGTGTATAAACAAATGGACATAAATATTCTGTTCTAATATCCATCAGTTTCTTAGCAAGAAAATTTTACTGCATTATGATGGTGCATTTGCATTTAAATAACTTGATAGTATTAGATTGAATTTAACAGAGCAATATTTTCATTAAAAAATTGAAAATGCCTTTATATAAATGTGGATTCTCTTTACAAAACAAGTGAATGCAATGAAAAACTAATGATATCTGCCAAAATTAAACACTGACCAGACATGCCTGTGTACAAAAATCTGGAGAAATTGAACATATGCTGAATAGCTCAGCATATTGAGAAGGAAAATACACACTGAAATCATTCCGTGATTGCTGGACAATATTTTTCTTCTATGAAAACATTCAGGGATCTCAGAAAGTTAAATAGTTATAATGGGAAAGAAAAAGAGGAAAGTGTTGAAATAATTCTTTATAAATTTCTATGAAAATAATTATTCCTCAAACATACTATTATATTTGATCCTATAAAAATCCATAAACGTATTAAGAGGACAATAGACTCTGAGCATTAAGCAGCATGAGGTTTATTAAGAATAGACATGCTACAGAAGCTTAATAGCTTCTTTTGATTCATTGTTAATTAGAAAATTAGAGCATGCTGTGAATAGGCTATATCTTTAATATTTGGACTCTGGTATTTGGATTACTGTTTTTAAAGTATACTTAGCCATTATAACTTCTGACACATTATTGGTGTGGTGCATGTTAAAGGGAGATATTATTATTAACCTATTTTGCTGGGTTGATACTGAGATGGCTAAGCGGTCTTTTGTGAGACTCAGCAGCAATTCACTAGGCCAGAAATTAATACTGCTCTACGTCTATTATAAGATTTTACCAGTTGTATTACTGTGTATCATTAGTGGAGAGTCATCCACATAATTTTATTTCAGTTAAAAATGCTTGAAGAAGAAGAATTTTAAAAAGAATTAGAGTTGGTCACTAGAAAGGACTCATATCAGAATAAGAATGAAGATGTGTATGTGCGGGAAGATCAGTGTACATCCTCAATAACGTAAAATGCTGGTTAAGACATGAAGCACAAATACATTATAATCTCATTGCTTCACTTACATTATTTGAAAAAAGACAAATTTTAAGTATGACACCAGCAAAGGGGAATATACTGGATTTTATAAGCAAGATGGAACCTTTTGGAATGTGTTAACTGCCTTGTTTTAACAAAACCCTTAATGTCATTCCAATGTATGAGAACACAGTATTTAAGTCTGTTTCTCCAGTGTAACATTGTTAGGATTACAATAAAAATGTAAGCCTAAATACATCATACTTAAAAAGTGAGGTGAAAACATATGAATCAATTTGATTGAGCGCAAAACAAATTCCAAGCCAAATTATTTCACGGTCTTGTTCAAAATTCTCTAGTGGTTCTCCCCTACCTGAGCCGTACAACTTCATGGTGTGGCCGCAGTTCGTCTCTAAACTCATTTCAGATCACCCCTCACATAGAATGGCTTTCTCCTCTCTTGGTCCTCTGATTTCCTTTGATGGTTTGGGGCCTATTTGAGCTCACTTTTCCCTGAGATATTTTTACACGGGCTTCTTTTTTTCCCCAATCTTTCTTCAACCACTCTCATCTGTACCATTTCATCTAGGTCTCTACTGATACATTGCCTCCTTCTAAACTTCTTCTCTGAATATCAGTCCCCTGCCTGTCACCGTTTGTTCTCATCTGCTCGCCCATAGCAACCCTGAAATATCTCATATAACGAGTATATGAAGGAGCTTTAGTTTTCAAGCTACAGAGTAGATATTTCTAGAGTTCCTGCTCTTCATACCTTACTATAAAAATAACGTAGCTATCATTCACTGAGCATCTATCACATGCTGTGCACTTTTATATTTAATACAGTAAGCTTACAAATAAATGTTATTCCCTTTATTTTGTATATGAGCAAACAAAAGATTAAAAGAGTAACGTGAAGACTCTTCATGACAATAATAGCGTGTGAAAGGACTGGAATTCAAATTCAGGTTAAATAAATTACAAAACAAACAAATGTTACAGTAGTGAGGAATTTTTTGAAAGTCTTACATCAAAAGACTCCTATAGAACCTAATATAAAAACTCTGCTTTAATAAAATCGGGAAGGCCACAGCTAAGGAAGAATGAGATTTAGAATGAGTCTCAAAGTTATTCGCCTATTTCTTTAGAAGAAGAATTTAGAAACACACTTTCAAGACCGTCCATCCTAACAGCAAGTTATCTATAAGTCCCATAATTTCATCACCTTCCAATAGCCTTGCCTATGAATCCATGAGGCTCTTGGGGGACATTGAGATAGAAAATACTATATAGATTTAATGCAATCCCAATTAACATACCAAAGTGTTCTTCACATTACTAGAGAAAACTAGGTCACAGGGAACCAGTAGAGACCCAGAATAGCAAAAGCTGAGCAATAAGTGCAAAGCCGGGAGCAGCTCAATCTCAGATTTCAACATTACAAAGCTATAGTGGCAAAAACAGCATAGTGCTTGCACAAATATAGACATATGGATCAACAGAACAGAACAGAAGACGTAGAAACAACCCTAGGCAACTTCAGCAACCTGATTTTTGACACAGGCTCCAAAAGCAAACAATGGAAGAAAGATAGCCTCTTTAATAAATGGTTCTAGGAAGGGGGTGGGATTTAGCTCGGTGGCAGAGTGCTTGCCTAGTAAGTGCAAACCCCTGACGGTGGCAGAGTGCTTGCCTAGTAAGTGCAAACCCCTGAGTTCGATCCCCAGCACCCAATAAATAAACAAATAAACAAATAAATAAATAAAGAGTGCTGGCAAAACTGGTTATCCACATGCAGAAGATTGAATCCAAGTCTATATCTCTTACCATATACTAAATCAAAATCAAACTGGATAAAAGATTTCAATTCTAAGACAAATATTTAATCTGCTAAAAGATAAGATAGGTGAAACTCTTGAAGATGTAGGTATAGACAAGAACTTTCTGAACAGAACACTAATTGCCCAAGAAATAACATCAAGAA
Organism: Hystrix cristata; assembly: GCA_004026905.1. Taxonomy (NCBI): domain Eukaryota; kingdom Metazoa; phylum Chordata; class Mammalia; order Rodentia; family Hystricidae; genus Hystrix; species Hystrix cristata. Next base: position 20,802 of record PVJO010012527.1, read on the forward strand.
TCAACTAATGGGATCATATCACATTAAAGACCTTCTGTGCAGCAAAGACAACCACCAACAGAGTGAAGCAATAACCTAGAAAATGGGAAAAACTGTTTGTCATCCACTCATCAGAGGACTAATATCTAGACTATATGCAGAGCTCAAAAAATTAGACTTCCCAAAATGAAAGACTCAGTCAAAAAATGGGCCACTGAAATAAATAGTCAATTCTCAGTGGAAGAAGTATTAATGACCTGTAAGTACATGCAAAGTAATGTTCAACATCACTGACCAATAGAGGAATGTAAATTAAAACAACACTAAAATTTCATCTTATGCCAGAAAGAACAGCTATCATTAAGAAATCAAATAATAAAAATGTAGAGTGGCAGTGCCATAAAATGAACCTTCCTACATTGTTGGCAAACACACAAACTAGTACAGCCACTAGGGAAATCACTATGGAAATTCCTCAAAAAAACAAAAATAGAAATTTTATTTGACCCAGCTCTTCTCATTCTAGGTGTCTTCCTGAAAGAGTTTAAAGACATCATAATACAGTGATACGTGCATAGACATGTTTATAACACCACAATTCATGATTGCTGAATCTTGGACACAGCCTATATGTCTATTAATAAATTAATGGATAGGGGGCTGGGGATTTAGCTCAGTGATTAGAGTGCTTGCCTTGTAAGCACAAAGGCCTGAGTTCGATCCCCAGCACCACAAAAAAAATAAATAAATTAATTAATTAATTGATAAAGGCAATTTCATAAAGAAGGATAAATTTGAGTCTTTTGTAGGAAAATAGATGTACCTTGAGAAAATAATACTAAGTGAAATAAATCAAACACACAAGATTAAATATTGCATGCTTTCTCTTATGAGAAAGCCACAGTACAAATAATTTTAAACAGCAAAACAAAACACAAGTAATAGAATACAGGGAGACAGATTTCTGCAAATGGGACAGGAATCAGAGATGGAGGGGAGAAGGAAAGGAGAGAAAGGAGATGTGAAAATAATTAAGATGTGTTATGTACATGTGTCGAGTCCCTCAGTGAATGTAAACATTAAGTGCTACAAATATGTACTAAAAAACAAAGAATACTCAAGTCACTAACACATACATTTTAAAGGAACAAATTGCATAACTAATTATGAAAATTCAAATAAAAACACAATGAGATAAATTTTTGACTCTGGTTACAATGGATTAAAGTACAATTTACCAGTTTGATAAAATAGAAAATCGTATGTGTAAAGCAGATGGTTTTCTGACATCATTTAACTGAGAAAAGAGAAGCAAATACTATAAGTTTTAAAATTTTCTAGTTTTCTACTTATATTCATTTTTTTTATTTTTTACCAAGAACATGTATTGGTACATTGTATACATAGTGATCACATTCATCTGGTTATTTTGTACCTGTACATGATGTATCTTGGTTCCCCCCCTCTTCCCCATTCATCCCTTCTCCTCCTCCCTTCCCTATTTACAGCAGGTTTATTTACATTTTTTCCATTTTTTCCCTTTCCCCTTTCTTTCCCTTTTCTCTTCCTTCCTTTCTCCCTTCTCCCTTTCTAGTTCTCCTCTCTTTTGAATACTATCTTTCTTTTACCTAATATCTATTATACCTCTTTGTCTTTATGTACTTTTCATTTTTAAACTATATTTCTGATTCTGGCACTCGTAATGGGATGCTAAGCAGCACAGCTCAATCTTACTTAGTTGTGGAGATAGATAAGGATTTATTAGAATAAAGGTGGATTCAATTTGTGGAATATAATACTGAATTTGTGTAGAGACAAAAGTCCAACCATCTTCATAACAGTCTTATGTGTCCATGAATATGGAATGGAACTTCATGAAGCCAGATCTATAGGAACAAGGAAACTCTAAACTGGTTACCTTTCAGTGGTAACTCAGAATGAGGAGATGAAGGATTCGTGAGTAGCTAGGTGGAAAGACTCAGAATATTCAGCCTTGAATAGAAACTGCAAGTGTAATTTTTTGCAAGTGAATTTAACTATAACTGTAGGAAAAGAATATTCTAATAGTATCATTGCAACTGTTTAAAAGAATTGCTCGAATGAAACTAAGCAAACCACAAGTAAATTAGCTGGTACCAAAACAAAACACAACAATCTCACAGTAGTTTAATATTCAGCTCTCAAAAGGATATATCGTCCATGACTAGCTGCCTAGTTAAAACTTAATACACATGCAGAAACAAGAAAAATGTGACCTATTATCAACAGAAAAATCTATAAACAAAAATCAACCTGGACATTTCAAAGGTGGTGGAGTTATAAGTTAACAAGATTTTTTAAAAACAATATAAATATTAGAGAGATGCTCGGGGATTTATAGAAATGTAAGACTAAAAAAGGAGAGAAATACAAATGAATTTTGAAAAAAATCAGCAGAACTTCTACATATGAAAAAAAAACTCCACAAGATTTGAAATTTTCAATTGACGAATTTATCAGTTAATTAGAAACCAGAAAAGAAAGGATCTCCAAACTTGAAACCATAACAATAGAAACTATCAAAATTTAAACAGAACAAAAAATAATAAAATCAATGAAAACTGCTTCGAAGAGTTTTGGCATACATGCAGTAAGACTCAAAGAAAAAGAAGGAAGAGTCCACCTAAAATGTAAAGAAATATTAGTTAAAATTATAAATTTTTTGTGAAAAGCAGAAATATCAAGCAGGTTAAACACAAATAGAAACATATGAAGGCAAATAAGTAAATTTTTTTTTGAAAACCAAGGACAGAGAGGTTGTGTTTAAACCAATTGGTTCTGCCCAGGAACTAGGGAAGGAATGTGCAGAGAGACAAAAATACACCACTGTATACTTCTTGTCAGATATAATTAAAGCAAGAAGGCCACAAACATTCTTTAGGTATGAAATTGAAAAGAAGATGGTGGACCTAGAATTCTAAACCCAATACAAATGCAGTCTGAAAGGAGGGAATTAAACAGTTTTAGTCATATAAAACCTGAGATAACATATTGCCAGCAAATTTTCAGTACAAAACAAAACAAAACAAAACAAAACAAAAATTAAAGAAGCGCTTGAGTCCGGAAGAAAGTTTCAGGCAGTAATTTGGATCTGCACAGAAAACCAAAGAGCAGCGGACCACAAAGATGAATGAACAAAATCCTTTTCTTTGAGAAGAAATTTTCTTCAAAATTTTTCTTTTAAAGATAATTGAATGTTTCAAGAAAAAAATAAAGCCATATCATAGTACTGGCAACATTTGCACTAGTAGAGGTATAATACAAATAAAAAGCAGAGGAAACTAGACTCTCACTTACTGCAGATATCTTGGTAAGAGCATTAAATTATATTTGCAATTTTTATAACCCGGGAGAGAGCTGACAGTGATAAGTTAAAGATGCGTCATTTGAACCTCAGACCATTCACTAAAAAAGTATCTAAAATTGTAGCTAGATAAGTAAATCACAGAGAAACATTACATACGCACTAATCAGCATGTGTTCAAAATGACTATATTGCCACAAAAAAATTCCACTTCAGAATAAGGAGTATATCCAGGAACAAAGAAGAGTGTTATATAGTGGTAAAATGGATGGTTTATAAGAAATAAATAGCAGTCCTAAATATATGCACTTAATAGCAAAACTAAAACCAATATAACTTCCCGTGGAAATAGCCAAGTCTACTGTTATAATGGGCAATGTCAACATTCCTTTCAATAATCACACAAAAGTAGTGGGCAAGTCAGTGAGGTGCAGATCTCGGCTGGCTCTAGACAACTTTTGCAGAACACACCAACCAAAAATGGTTCGCTCTTTTCAAGAGTATATGGAGTTTTTAAGAAAAAATATGACTTGGCACTCTAATCAGCGTATTTAAATGCCTGAAATAGCATACGGTATGTTACTTGAGCACAATGGAATTAAATTCTGAAATCCACAAGTCCGTAGAGATTTTTAAAACACATTTTAATAGCATTCTGTTCAATTCAGAGAGAAAATAAAAAAGTATTTTATATTATACAAAAACAAAATGCAACTTACCCAATTTTGAGATCACCGTGAAAGAAGGCTTACAGCTAAAGCTATACCTTCAAATACTTCTATTATGAGAGAAAATAAAAAAGAGCTGCCAGCTACTACTGCATATCAGCTAGAAAGATTATAATTCAATTTTAACAATTGTAAAGGCTAAATTAAATGAGATTGTGGAATTGTGGTACATCTCATGCTTTCTGGTAGATGGTAAAATTGTTGAACAATTGTTAAAATATTTGTTAGTTTCTTATTAAAAGTATGTGGTTCCCATGAACAAGAAAGTCCATCCTATGTAACTGTCCAACATAAAGACATGTCTATGTAAAACTGCATAAAAATTTTATAATGGTTTCATTCATCACAGAAAAAAAAAAAGATCAATGAAAGAACTTGAAATAAGCTAAGTCAGAGGGAAAGGATGATCCCAAACTAAAGACAAATGGACAGAAAGTCTGCAATAAAATGAATTACACATAGATCACAGAGGAAAGATATTAGCAGGGTGTTGAGAAGGGAGTAACATCACCGCCAAATGGTAGGGTGAGATGAAGATGAGGACTAGAAAGTGGTCCTCTCCATCTCCATCTCCATGTCACTGACAACCTCGGTAAAGCAAGTCTTACTGCCTGCCAGTCTGCTCAAATTGCATGCCAAATTTTCTCAACATAAATAACAGAACATGGGAAAGAAATGTGACTTGCTTTTTGCAGAATGCTGGAGATGAAGTTATGGAAGATGGAGGAGAGGATTTGTTCATGGCAAGTTTTGTATTCAGATTAAAAAAAAAAAACTAGCATGGAAATAATACCTTGTGCAAAAAGAATGTTTTCCAACTACACACAGGAAATGAAAAAATATGAAGAAAGACTGAATTCTGTATCTTACTTTGGCTATTGAATTCATTTATTTTTCCACATTTTATTTAATACATAACTGTATGAAAATAAGAGTTGTCCTTTTGAAATTTATGATCTGAAAATCTGTCTCATAGTATCTATCTTCTTAAACGAGCGCCTACCATTGGAATATGTTTTTCAAGTTGTAACCGAGCAGTAACAAATTTAGGAAAGCACTCAGCCAGTGCACAAATCTTTCTTGAGATTGCACTTTATAGTAATAAATATTGTTCTCCTTCCTTGCTAATGAACATACATTTAGGCACAGATAAAATTCCAGGATATTTTGGGAAAAAATCGTGACATGAACCAAGGAACTGTCACAACTCATCTGTTCCCGGCACACGGTCTAACTTGTCAGCGGTGAGAGTGACACGCGTAGCAGCTCCAGGCTTCTGCTGAGGCGATGATCTGAATACCGAGCGCGGACGTTTGCTGCAGATGTTAGCAGCAAGCCATTCCTAACAGATGTATAATCTGATTAAATATGCAATGCGATGATATTGTCAAAACCTATTAATCACTCTTGCAGGACACATTAGTGTGGGCTTTACTGACAGCTGTGAGGATTGGAAAATCCTGCAGTCGCAGGTAGAGTTGCTCATCCACACCACCCAATGGATCTTAAAGGGAAAAAGGACAACGGACAAGTGACCTTAAAATAGTGGGTGTTGATTTTTCCCCATCATTAGAGAAAAGAAATGCATACTTTATTCCAGTAATGTCTACCCTACCTACATTTATTTGCATCTTACTCCCAAATTGCAGGTTTTGCTTCATGTCACGCTGGGACTAATTCAAAAATGGAGATAGTGAACTGAACCTCCAGCATGCACGTATTAGGAAGCAGTCTCCGCGGCTGAAGATTGTACAATATGTGTTTACAGATGAATAGTAGCCAAATCTTCTTCCCCACAGAGAATGCCAACAAGTATTGATTTCTCAGCCATTGATACACACAGGTGCTACAGTTTATTTTGGAAAATGTAGCACTTTCATTTTATAGTTGTCCGCATCCAGAAGTTTTTGTCCTTGCTCACCCTTACTGTTTGAGATTCTTAAGACTAATGTTCTTTAGTAAAACTACATTTAAGCAACTGTTTGTCAATATGTGACCCAAATGTTCTCACTCTGAGTTCCAAAATTTTACACCATAGTCTATGCAAATTGATAAGTCAATTATAATTGAAATTCACTTTTTCCAATTCTCTCATACTCATTTAAAAATATAATATGTTAGAAATGATCTAAATTTCCAAAGATTGGGCATTCAGGTGGTATGAAATGAAAAACTTGCCGCAATCTGAACTCACTAGAAAAATTAAGGGAAGGACAACAACGTATTTTAGTTCCCAAATTACCCATTAAAACTTGAATTGACCAACTGGCAATTGAAGAGAATAAAAACAGCGATAACTGGACAGAATAGAAACCAAAACTAGAAACAGCAGCTATCGCTCCCAAGTTTCTCCAAGACAGCAAGTTCCTCCTTTCCAGGGGTTCCCCTGAAGATGCATGTTGATAGTCACATACTCCATTTTGCCAGCTTTCCTAAACCTAAACTTGGCTATGTTAGGTCCCTGTCAAGAAAGTTTATCTTTGGAAAAATGTACAGAATCAAATTAGTCCTACAAATGACTTCCGTAGCTGTAGAATATGTATCACAGCAAGCAAAACCTGCTGATTCATACTCAGGACCTTCCTATTTTTCTTCCAGAATTGCTGATAGTAAGAAACTTCTAAGTCACAGATGCACATTGTTAAAGATCATTATAGTAGAAATACAGATTTTGTTCCACTGGTAAATTTATTCTTAGAAATGAAGGTTTACTTATCACTATGACCTTTTCTGATGGCAAATTATTTACCTTGCTTAACTACAAAGTTTAGTAAACATATGAAATAGATTTTCTAGTGTCAATTCAACAACAGAGAAGCAGTGATTAGTTTGAAGAACATGAGGTTGAAATGCAATGTATCATTCTCTTTTCCTGTCAAAATAATCAAAGGGAGAAATCTTAATCACTCAGTAGAAAGGTCAAGAATAGTTCTGTTTCTAACATTTCCACAATATTTTATTCTGTAAAACTTAACTGGTAGTGATGTTTTGCCTTCAATTGTGTTAATAAAGCATACTAAAAAAAAATTCTTTGAGGCAGTAAGTGATTGTTTTAATGTTGGTTTGCATCACAAGTATTAGAAATAGCTCTATGGTCATTAGGTGCCAAAAGTTTGCAAAATGAAAAATACAAACACACACACACACATACACACACACTAGATTTTCTTTACTATTTATCTTCTTTCAAATCTTACCTTGAAAGGGGGAGTATGCCAGAATCAGCTTATATAAAAGACCTAAATATTTTGAAAAATAATTAATACTATTTATATATGAAGGACTTTCCATAAAAATAAGTACGTTCATTACAAAATAAAAAGTGACTACATTAAGAAATGCCTCTTTGGGAAATTCAATACCTTTCTTCTGAAGTACATCAATCTTTTTTATTTTAGGATTTTCTTTTCTTCTAAAAATTGAAGCAGGGATTACCTAAATAATATTAAGTTTTGAAATAATAATAAATGAGGCAAAGTGACCACAATTTCGATTACTGAAAAACTAAAATACTGTAAAAACTACAGCACACAGGAAATGCGTAAATCACTTAAATTCATGTAGACATGTATTGTGAAATAATATTACATGATTCACTTTCAGTAAAACCCAGACCAACTACCTTCATCGATTGTATTTAGTGCCCCAAAAAGGTGTATTTTTAAATAGTAATTAACAAAACTAGGGTGACTTTTTGGGCAAACTCACTAGAACAAAGAAAAATCTCTTCGGATTTTGCAAGTCAAGAAAATATGATGGAGTATTAATGCCAAATTAAATTAAATTGTTACTTTTATCAAAACAAAGCTGGGACATATTTTAAAATGTCAACTAATTCTTCAAGGCTTAAATAGAAACATTTTCTGTTCCCGTATTCCCAATATCAAATCTTAATATTCAAAAACTTTTACAATTAGCTGTTCTTATTAGTTAATTCTGGCACCTCATTCCTGCTTCGAAGTATTAATCACACCTATAGCTTCCTTTTTCTTCTGTTTTAAATAGCATTTATGAATTAAATGCTATCATACCAGTCGCCCTCCCCTCCAGGTCCCACTCTTGGGCTGCGCTAATAGAAGTGCACATCATGTTCTTTGGTGTTCACTGTTTGGTATGCTGTAGTTATGTTCGTGTTCCTGAACAAGATTTTTTGTCTCCAGAGCCATTAATTGGGACCAGAATTAATGTTATATCCTACATGCTGCCAGAGAATTATGATCACACTACAGAGTCTTTAACCCCATCGACTATTCCATCTATTTTCTTCATACTCCATACATAACCCTCTCACAGCCCTAGCTTTGCCCATTACCTTTCTACATTTAGTTGGTTAGTTTATGAGCTTTTACCTTGGAAGTTCTACTCCTGCCATCGTAGGGACGCATTTCGCAGCCTCTCCTGTTGAATTATTTTTCCCGTGTACTGTGTCTTCTTCTACTTCCCTGAGTTCCTTTCTAATTTAATGGTGCACATCTTCCAGGAAGTCTTTATAGCAGGTGCACACATATTATGATATACTGCAGATATAGATGTATTTGAGTATCTAATGAGATTGTATGTACATATGATTATGAATGCATATATATGTATATTTATTTTATTTTTTCTCATCACAAAAATATGGCTGGATATCTACTTATAGTTGCTAATTGTTTATCCTTAAAATTTTGAGCTCTTCATTCACTGATCTGAATCCCTCAGTATTCCATATTATTTATAAAACAATTTCTTTAACAGTCTATTCATACCATAGAAAGTAAGTTTGTATTTGCCAGTACTGGATGCTTTTCTTCCCTCCTAGCTCCTGCCTAAATAGTTACCCAGAGCATTGTCATTCAGTTTGTCTCAAATTAAAAAAAAATAACATATAGATATAGATAAATACATACACATAGTGCACACTTTTGCAATTGCTCCACTAAAATACCACAAAAATATAGAAGAATTACAGAAAACTACCTCTGTTACCAGATTCCTCTGCTGAAGTTGAGTTCCCCACTTAGCATGAGCTGATGGATACATGGAGAGCTGAACTCGAGGTGCTTAGACTCTTGATTCCAGCCCCGTCCCCACACACGATTCTTTGTGAAGCTGATGAAGCTGATGTAGCTGGTGGAGCATTATAGTGACACTCTGCTAAGCACCTAAAGAGAGACCAACTCATTCCCTGTTAAAGGGCAATCTCGAGTGTGTATGTTGTGATACATTCCTACTGACAGAAAACTTCTCATACCAAATGTGAGGGACAGTCTTCATATCAACAACTGATTTTCTAATTCTCCAACCACAAACTAGATGCCCAATAATTTGATTAAATTCTGACACTAACTCCCTGGATTTACCATCAGACTTCCCCAGGAGCTCGTTGCTAATCTTCTTATGCTTCTGATTTATAAGAGTCTCACAACTTCTTCCCCAGTTCAGTGGTTTGCTAGAACTCACGGAACTCATGAAAGACAGTTTGCTTACTACTGCACATTTATTATAAAAAATAAGATAAAGATGGAAAAGAACAGCCAGATAAAGAGGTATATAAGGTTGAGTCCTCAATACAGTCGCTTCCATTCCATGATGTTAGAGTTCACTAAACCAGTTCTCCAAACCCATCACTTCAGGTCTTTTGGAGGACCCATCACAGAGGTGTCATTGATTAGATCACTGACCAGTGGCCAGTCACTCAGTCCCCAGCAGCTCTCTCTTCTCCAGAGATCCAGAGCCGGATTCAGAAGTTTCAGACCTGTCAGCACACCTGCATTTTCTTGGGAGCAGACCATGCCCTGAGTCTATCTAGTGATCCCCACGCATCAGTCGTCCCACTAGCACACAAAAGCCACTTGCATCCCACCGGAAATACCAAAGGTCCTAGAAGCGCTGGGGTCAGGAACCTTCAAATAAGATGAAATATTATAGCAAAGGTACTCCTAGCACTTCTATTGTTCAGGAAATTACAAAAGTTCAGAAGTTCAGGTCCAGGAAATGGGAACCAAAACCAAAATATGTGTGTTTTTAAATAACATAATGTCATAGTATAAAAGGGAGATCTAGAGAGTGAGGATATTTCACTTCATACTTCAGGCAAAGGGAATGACTTTTGCCTTGATGTCACGAATTTAAAGCTTTTCTACCCAGGTAAAATTACATTAGGCTGTGACTCACATCAGCAACCTGAAACTTGTTCTGTCCAACGTCTAATTTCTCGTCCCTCACTATTTCAGTCAAGCCACACATTCTGGTTAATTGTATCGTTTATGCATTTCTCAAAAATAAATAAATCTCTCATTTTCATTACCATTAGTAGAACATGCACCCATATTTTCCTTTTTCGAGGTAACAGCAATCTCTTAATATTTACTTTTGGTACATTTTCAACCAAAGACAAACTGAAGCCTTTTAAATAACAGGCTAACTATCCTCCTTCTCAGATTAAAATCCATTGGTCTTCATCTGATCTTATCCATTAAATCTCATCCATTTAATCTCATGCATTAAAACCCATTATTCTTTGGTTTAAATTTGAAAACCTTTGGAAAATATTAAGGCCCCGTTTACCTCATGGTTATTTAATTATTCTGCCTTATTCTCTAGTGACGTTCTACCATCAAGTACACCAAGTTTTATTTCTGATGCATTCGTGCATGTATGTTCTTTCTTCTCCTTAAAATGCTGTTCATATACGCCTACTGCTGAGTCTTCAGGGCTGGCCAGCAAAGTAATTCACTTAGAAGAGCTTTCCTTTGTTGGTCATAGAAAATACCCTTCCAATATATATGTGTGTGTGTATATATATACATATACATATATATATATATATACACACACACATATGCGGCATACATATATTTAACATATATATATATATATATACATATATATATACACAAATTTATTTGTCTAAAATTTGTCTCCACTGGAAAATAGTAGTCCGTGTGAATTCAAGTCATATCTCTGGCTTCTCAATAGCACAGTGTAAAATCCATGAACTCCAAGTAGTATTGAATTACTTGATTAAATAATTATATTAGCCAATATGAATGGGAGGAAATTAATAGAGGAGAAATCATCAGCTCCTGATAGTATGTGCATCTCTGAAGACCCAACTTTCTTCTCCTAGTGTGTATATCAAAATACTTGGTTGAACGTTACTGAGAAATACTGTTTTTCTTGGTTTTACCTAAATGAAGAGTAGAAGAATTTTTAAATAAAACTAAAAATATATCTGCAAAAGTAATAAATCAAAGTTTTTTAAAAAATAAAATATCTCATAATCAAAATACATAAAGAATTTGTCAAAAAAAAGGATTCTTATTCATAATCCATGTCTACCTTTTTTCCAAATTTAGAGACAATGAAAACCCAAAAAAACTACAAATTTCATCTTTATATTGCAAAAAAGAAACAAGTCATTCACAAATGGAGTCTATAATCACAATATTAATGATACGATGTTATAGTGAGAATCACTTTTGACAGATGCTTTGTTTTCCTACTTGAAACGGGACAAATAATGGTTTGAAGAACTAGAATTAGTATCAACTCAAAAGCTGGGTAGTTGTCTCCAACGCACACATATTACTTCTTTAAGTGAACAAATAGTTTTTCTGTCTAGTGTACAGAACAGCACACATCTCAATATTTTAACTCCTAAAACATAAGCCCCTCCTAAAACAGTTTTGTGATATATACATATGTACTTGAGAACATATTTGTTTAAAGAGTTAGAAATCTCCAACACAAAGTGTTGCAGAAAGCCTATTGATAAGAATGCTTTAGATGGACTATAATTTTCTTAGTATTCAACCAGTTACAACTACACTCAATGAAATTCTCGTAGTCCTTTTAATCTGAGTCACAATTTGTAAATATCAGCATGCCTCTGGTTTAAGAAGTGACAGAACTGAAAAAGCAATTGTTCAAGTGTACTTCATCACCAAAGTAGCAGATATGCTTTTATTCTAAAATTCTGTATGTTGGCATATACTAGAATGTGACAAAGTGCCATCCCTAGGCCATTAATAACTTTTTGTTGGAACATAAACATGATGTTTCACCCATGTGTCCTCTGTTAGACAACAGTAGGGTTGAGTAAACTTACATAACGTAAAACCTAAAATATTTACCCTCTGACTCCTAGCGGAAGAGGACACTCACCCTGGTGGAAGTCATCAGATTTTGCTGTGTCTTGAATATAAGTATGTTATCCTTAACTCATTTAGTCTTTGTTAGAATTATCAACAAATCTTATGAGGGTAATCTGGGAAAGGTCGCTTATGTAGATTTTAAAGAAACAAACTATTTCTCTTCATTACAATACATATAAATGGACAGATTACTAAAGTAAGATCCTATGTAAGGGTAATTTTCTGATTCTAATATACTATGGAGTGGAAATTTCAGAGGTAATATTGCAATTTGAATAATATTCTTAGCAGTGGCTTCCCTTAAAACTTCACAGGTTTTCTATGTATCTGATTATATAAATGATCCCAAAGTCACACAAACAGGAGGTTTGGACAGCAGCGGTAACAGCCAGAGGCTGGCCTGCACCTCAGACTTGCTAAGAACGTGTTTTGAGTTAACTAGAAACCATCTTCTCAACCAAGAAAGTCAGTGAGATTCGTCTTCCTTCTCCGAGTGAGCGGTACTCCTACAGGACTCTTAAGTGTGCCTGTGATTTGAGCTTTAGCCAGACATTCTGCACAAATGGATGAAACAAATTAGTATCCACTTTAATTATTTTGCTTAGATAACTCTTCCTAAATCAAAAGGATTTTACAACACAGAATAGCTTCCCTGAGGCAGCTTTTTTTGGTTACAGTCTGTTTCTTTTTTTCTTTTGGGACATGGCCTTGCTGTGAGTCACCAAGTTGCACAGGCTGGGCTCAGATTCACTGTCCTCTTGTTTCCTCGGGCAACATTTTCCCCGGATGCCCTCACTAACACAGGTGCCTTTTTTATTTTAGACTTCTTCGTGTAGGGAGAGCTGGAATCCTTAGATGAGGTTAGATTAGGGAACCAGGCCCCCTGAAGAGGCAGAAGGGAAAGGGCCTCTGCATCTCAGCAAGCCGCCAAGCTGGCATTCTGTGGTTTGGGCACCTGCTTCTGTGTGGTTGCACTACACCTAAGCCACTCTTTAAATAGGTGACTTCTCCCCAAGAAGTTTCCTCTCAAGATTCCCCTGTTGGCCCACCAAACCTGGTCCCCCTAGCAACAAGTCCAATGACCGATCAAATTGTGACCCCCCAAGGAGAACAGGGCAGGACTGTGGCTCTGTAAGGACAGGACGGCTGGCCTCGCTCAGCAGTCATCCAGCTCTAGGCCTGCCCTCTCCTCCCCTGCAGTGGCCCAGTGCCTCTTCCTCCTGCAACACCTGGAATAAAGGACTTGGCTTTGTACCTGCCTCCTCTGACTCCTCTATTTCAAAGAGAGAGACAAGCCAAGCCTGGCAAGGTGAGTCTGGGGAGCCCCAGACCCCAGACCCACCAGCTGTAACATTTAGAAGTTTGTTTGTTTATTATTCCCATTATTCTTTAACAATTTCTTCACTACTTTTTGAGTCTCTGTTAGCTTATTTTCCCTACTGACACCTCTTCCCCTAAACAAGGACAACTCATTTAGATTTCTGTTATATTAGCACTCCACTTTAGGAACCAGTTTTCAATAGCTGGTACTACAATAACGGCACACAGCAAATCACCCTAAGATCTTCTGGCGTAAATCAGTGAGCACTTATTTATCTCCCAGGCCTGTGGTTCAGCGTTTATGATGGACAAACCCTTTGACAGTTAGTTAGTTAGTGGTTTTTTTGAGACAAGGCCTGGCTATGTAGCTCAGACTGGTCTTGAACTCACTATCAGCCCAGGCTAGCCTCCAACTCACAGAGATCTTCCTGCTTCAGCGTCCTTAGTTCTGGCGCTGCAGGAGCCTGAGACCATGCCAGGCTTGACCTTAACTTTAATCACTCATATTTCTGGGTTTCAGTGCACCAGAGTAACTGGTATTCCTCAGCCGCCTCTGCCCAATTCACAGCACATTGACTTCTTCCTGTGACCACGGTGGTAACAAAAAACAAAGGAGAAGATGGAAATACGTGCTGTAAACCCTGCACATGCCACGCTCTGCCGACATCCCTTTTATTTCACACCTAACTTGGCAGAAACCGGAACTGAGGGGTAGGCAGTGAGCTTTATCTCAGGCGAAAGGAATTCCAAAGTCGGGCTGCAGAGTTTAGAGAAATGTGTCTGTTTATGTAGCACGCTATGTGCCAGTCACCAGTGGAAACCTGGCTTCCCTCCGGGGAAAGCACCACCCTTCTGCACTGATGATGTAAATACCCCAGATTAGGGCAGTTAGACCAAGGAGAGAAAGCCACACACACCCAGTTTCTTTTCCCACTTTCCTGTTGGCAGAAACATTCACAGAAATAGTCACTGAGTCTGACGGTACAGAGCTGGAGAACGTTCATCTGAACCATAACTAATATGAAATTCCTGTTCTTCTACATATGTAAACTCTTAGTTCCTTATATTAGCTGGGAACTTAGGCTGTCTCAGTAACTCTGTCTTGCTGTGTGTTGATCTGTTTGACACAACATGTTTATTTTGTCTTTTTGTTTTTTTCCTTTTCCCTAATCTGTGAACTTTATGAATAAGACATGCCTTTTTATCTCAACATTTCTAGGACACCATAACATGAAGAACATGTGAAATATTTGTTTAGTAAATGTAGAAAGGAATGGCCATTTTTATTTTCATGAAGGGGATATCTGCAATGTAGAAAGCCCAGAAAACTAAGGAGGACAGATAAATTGTTGGTGATTTGAGATCGACTTCCTTATCTTGGGGACCAGAGAATGAAGCCTTCGACATGGAGTTTATGCACCGTGTGTTACTGGTAATGAAGCCTCCTGGCTGAAGGATTAGAAAAACAAAGCCGGAAGGGTGCTTGAAAAGATGTGCTATAAAGCTGTCTCCTGTCATTAGGTGACTGTAGGGCTCATCTCGGGAATCATGCTCCAAGAAACTATATAATGACTGTGTCTTCCAACTGTCTATAAGGAATGCAGAAAACAGGAAGAGTTCATACACTGCTCCTTTACTACCTGGGTCAAAATCCAGCCCCTTTGGTTTGCACTTCCCTGCTGTGTAAGGACTGTGCCCTGCCCGCATGGACACATTTGGGATCCACACTCATGGGCAGGCCTTGAGTGAGTAAGGACATGGTGCTTTGTGCACAGTATCTGCAATACTGTCCCGTGCTGAAAGGACTTGACCTGAGACAGGAGAGTGAAGGAGTGAGGGGCAGGTACAGCGAAAAGGATCAGCAAGAGGTCTAAAGAGGAATTTTTCCCGGAGGGTATGAAAAGACAAGTAAAAACTAAAATACTCCAGATTTCAATTTTAATGAAGCAATATTCATTTTTTTGTTAGGTTACTAATTTGTACAACATTCCTTGGTCATCCACATTGTGCCAGAAATGATATCAGACAAAGGTAGATGTGTGGATTTGAGTTAGATTGGGGACTTTTGGATTTTACCTGAGGAATAAACTGTGTGTCGAGGAGTGGTAACAACTCATTTACAATCAGAGTTGAACTGTAGAGGAAAAAAAGAAATACATATTTTGTATGATGAATGACGGAGTACACCTTTTAGAATGAGTAACAAATACAACCACAAAATTAACCTTCCGAATAAACTGGAGACAAAATTTAAGAGAGATGCAATTGGAGGAAAAGTCAGTGATTCAACCAAACTACCAAGAATGTGTGTTCTTCACATGTGAGGGTGTCAAAATACAATGTCAAAAGGATGATATCGAGTAATATTTCATTCTTTTATAATAAAACTGCTAGCAATGAATCCTAAATAAGAACCAACACACAAGTCAAAACACACAGGCTCCACACTAAATGACTGAACATGCATTGAGTACTTTTACATGAGACTGTAATATCAAATAATTTGTTTCTAATTTATTTCTCATTGACTTGGCCTACACCCATTTTTGATAACTGCATTTATGTAACACTAATGTAGGAAGAAGAAAATTATTAAGCCATCTCTGTATTTGGATAAAAGAGAAACGAAGTGTATCTATGTATATAAATAAAAAAAGAGCATTGAGACTTCAAATACTTTCTCTGCAGGATGCCGATGTTAAATGACAGAGAGACCAAAATAGATTTGGCATACAGAGGGCACAGGATTCATCTAAATCATGCAGCTGATAGAGCTGATGAGAAAGCTGGAGTGGCAAAAATGAGCCTGTATATTGCCCCACTGAAATGAGAGGAAACTTGGAGTTGTCCTATCAGTTTCAAAGAATTTCTCACATTCCTGAATTTATTGTGTGTATTATAGTGAACTTGACTTTCAGCCGGTTCTTCCAGCGTGTCACATATAAAGTATTTCGGTAGAACTTTTATGTAAATTGGATAAATGTGCTCATGTACACGACAAGTCATTTGTAGGATTTTCTGCACCCCCCCGTCTCGTTAAATATCTTGGTAGGATAATGAGGACGATACAAGAAATGTATCAGCAAGCAGAGTGAGTTTCTCCTTTTTTATGTATCTCTATGGTCAAATTGAGGCCCTTCCTTATGTGAAATGCATACCGTGTTCCCAGTTCAATTTCAGTAAATGAGATCCTATCATGTGGCTGCTGCACACTCCTTCAGTACAGTTTCATTTGACAGATGGTCTCTGTTCAGGAGCACATTTTTCCTTCCTCTGACAGTACTCAGGAGTGGAATTCCCTCCTATATGTTAGATTCAGCATTGGTAACATTTTAAGTATATTTGGTGACATATTCAACACGGTCATAGCCCACCTTTTTAAAATTCAAGAGCATAGTAAGATAAATTGATTAAACATATATGGATATAGACTGTGCATATAAATATGTTTTGTTGTTCCCATGTGAAAACTACCAGTTGTGTTATACGAGATCGATTTCAGCTATCCAAAATTGGTTACTATTCATGACAATTTATAATACCACATTCAGCAATAATATAATTTGAAAACATAAATGTGATATCAAGGCTTAACAAAGTGAAAAATATATGCAGTTTATAGGTACAGAATCACTGAGAAATTCAAGATTTGCACATAACCATCACTATTTACTACTTGAACCTAAATAACATATTTCATTCATAAAGACCTTATTGCTAAAAATAAGAAAATATATTTTCTGTTCCTAATTTATAATTAGATAGACTCCTTCCATGTAAGACTATTTTGTTTGCATAAATATAACAGCCCCTACCAGATTCACTGTCCAACAGATGCCCTAATCTCTTGTCAATACAGCATTTTTTCCTCTACTTTTCAATTATTATACAAAGGAAATCTTACTATACTTTGCTCTTTGTTCTCCCAGTAGTTAAGTATGGGTATTACCAGTGTGTTCCGTATAGAGAATGTGAGTGTACAAAACATTATCTGTTCAAAGGGCTTTCAACTAAGGACAGCAACTCCACAAGTTGGAAGCTGAAATGTTATGTCATTAATGAGACATTCAGGACAAAAAGATAGTTTATTTAAAAACTAATGGAAATAGGCTTCTTTAACTTGTATACTATTTAAATGTTTCAGAAGGTAAACAGTGATGATATATTATTACTTAAAATTAAGAAGCCTATCTCTTGAAACGGTAGGCATATTTGAGGAGGATGTTTTGTCTGTAGGTACGTATATGTGTGGGGAGGCTGTGTACCCTTTAGGTTATGAATTTGTATAGCTCTCTTTTTTATCACTCTTTCTGAAAAAATGGAAAAAATCATAAGCAATGTAATAAACATAACTCTACAGTCCATAGAAGTATCATAACTATTAAAAATAATAATTGTAATCCAGCTTATAAAAAAAAAACCACTCTCCATGTTGTATAACACTGTTATTCACTCAAAACCCTCAAAAGTTAAATATCACCCATTTCTTAGCTTGCACAAGTCAATAAATTATTCTTGAAGAATCTTTGGGAGGATTACAGTAACTTGCCGTTAAACAGTAGACTAAATACATACTACTAATTCTCAGAAAATAACGTTTGAGCAATATATTTAGCCTTCTTTCTTGTGAAGTAAGATTAAATTAAAAATAAAAATGTTTATTGCACCAGGGAACATTTAGTATTTTTTCTATAACACTATAAAATAAAATGTGAATTTCTCAGTTTTAAGTTGGGAATGTATATATCTGATGTAGGAATGTATTCTATTCTTTCCACTGTCCTTTCTTTACATAATCTCTAGATTATTTTTCTTATTACTTTCCATTTAATTGGATTAACTCAGTTAACAGTACTCCAATGTCATGAAAATAAACAATATTTACCTACTTTACTATGGTGGTGCTCAGACCTTTTAGAGAGTTCATTTTCTCTAGAGCAATAAGATATGTGGTAGATTAAATACAGGTGATTCAATGAAAACAACTGTAAGATGCAAAGAGCAATACACCTGCTACTGGGCAGAATGAGAATAACAGACCCTGGATTTCATTCTCCATCTGAAATACTTAGAAATGTGAAAAAAACACATGAAATGATTTTTTTAAGGTAATGAACATCCATCAGCTTATGTGAGAAAATACATTCTGAAAGAAGGCAAACTAGTGAGACATATGCCGGCGATTTTCTCAACCCAATACTGAAATACAGTTTGTAAGCAGTCGTATAACCAAGGGCACCTAGGAGGAGTTTAATAGTCCTGCTGACTTGAAGACACAAAGCTGGAGGCTGGAAAGCCAGACGGGGAGGAGGAAGAAGAGGGAGGGAGGGGAGAAGGTGCGGAACATGAGCGCTGAGTGTCCTCGGAGGGCACATTTGCCTGAACACAGTAGTTTCTGCTTATGTGCAGTTTCGCCTTCCACAGCTTTGCTTACCTTCAGCCAATGTGGTCTGAAAATATTGAATAGAAAATTTCAGAAATAAATAATTCATAGGCTTTAAATAACTTTTATTACAGTGTATGGTTATAATTATTCTTTCCTTATTAGTTATCATTAATCTCCTGTGTTGCCTGGTTCGTGAACTGAACTTCATCATAGGTATATATGAGCAGGAAGAAGACCCACAGTACTCGGGTTTAGCAATCTCCATGATTTCAGGTATTACACAACGTGGAACGAATCTCCTGAGGACATGAGGGGACGATCCCACTGACTGGCACACACTCTCGAGGACATTAACTGACATTGGAAGGAGCAGGGTCCCCGACTTTCATGGGGCTGGGGACATTTCGGTGGGTCATTCTTGAGGGTGAAAAACTCCCACTTCATGGGGTACCAGGAAGGCTACATAGAATTGTTATTTGGTAGCAGTAAAAATATGTCTAACTGTATTTTGATGATACTTAATCAAAATTTTCTAAATCTGCAAGTAAGAAACAACAGAACCTCCAAATAAGAAAAATCAGTTAATTGTAACCAACCCAGTAATATTAAAAGATAGAGTTAGCAGATAGAAAGGTAATGCCGATGCTTTAACATTGTCATGACTTACAAGAACTTGGATGAAATGTGGAACATGTTAAGCAAGGACAGGGCAGCTGTTGAAAGTATAAGTTCTTTTATCGTTCAAAATGTATAGCTTGAAATACACACACGCGCGCGCACGTGTAGTAGAATTTAACACATAGATATTTTAGGGCCAAGAAAAAAAAATAGTGTTGGAAAAGACAGAAAAACAAAATCTCAAAAAAAAAAAAAGTCCTGGAGAAAAAAACTGAACAGATAATTAGTGTATGCTGAGAAAATTTAAATATTACTAAGAAGAGAAGATACGAAGAATAAAAATACATATATAATTGGACTTTTTTATTTTTTACCAAGAACACGCATTGGTACATTGTATACATAATGATCACATTTATCATGGTTAGTTTGTACCTGTACATGATATATCTTGGTTCTTCCCCTCCTCCCTACTCCTCCCTTCCATTCCCCCTTTCCTTATTTGCAGCAGGTTTATTTACATTTTTCCATTTTTTCCCTTTTCCCTTTCTTTCTCTCTTCCCTTCCTTCTTTTCCCCTTCTAATTCTCCTCTCTTTTGAATATTATCTTTCTTTTACCTAGTATCTGTTATACCCCTTTGTCTGTATGTACACTTATGATTTCTCATATAAGAAAAGCAATTTGATGTGTACTCATGAGAGACTGATTTATTTCACTTACGAGTATGTTCTCAAGGTGCCTCCATTTACCTACAAATGACTCTGGTTTATCCTTTTTTATGACAGAGTAGTACTGCATTGTGTAGAAAAACTGCATCTTCTTTAGCCATTCCTTATTTGTTGGGCATTTGGGTTGTTTCAGAAACTTAGCTATTACAAATTGCTATGAACATGGTCATGCATATATCACTATAGTATGAGATTTTCAATTCTTCTGGGAAGATACCAAGTAGAGGAATAGCTGGATCAAATGGAACCTCTAGCTTTAGTTTTTTAAGGAGTCTCCATACTGATTTCCATAGTGGTTGCCCTAGTGTACATTTCCACCAACAGTGCAGAAGGGTACTTTTTTCCCTGCAGCCCTGCCAGCACTTGTTATTGGTTGATTTCTCTATTATAGCTGTTCTTTCTGGAGTGAGATGAAATCTTGGCATTGTTTTGATTTGCATCTCTCAAATGACCAGTGATATTCAACACTTCTTCATATATTTATTTGCCATTTTTATTTCTTCATCAGAAAATAAATTGAAATAATTAGGAATCTATCTAACAAACTAAGTAAAAGACCTTTACATTGCAAACTACAGTACTCTAAAAAAGGAAAATAGAAAGGGATATCAGAAAATGGAAAGATATCCCATGTTCTTGGGTAGGAAGAACCAACAGAGTGAAAATGGCCACACTTCCTAAATTAGTATACAGATTTAACACAATTCCAATCAAAATGCAATTAACATACTTCACAGAATTAGAAAAAAAACAATCAAGAAATTCATTTGGAACCAGAAGAGACCATGAATAGCAAAAACAATCCTGGGCAATAGGGGCAAGGCAGGGGGCATTACAATCCCTGACCTGAAACTATACTATAAAACTAAGGTGATAAAAAAAGAATGGTACTGGCACAAAGCCAGAACTGAGGACCAAGGGAACAGGCTAGAAGATGCAGAAACAACTCCAAACACACTCAAATACCTCCTCTTCGACAAAGGAGCCAAGCACCCTCACTGGAAGAAAGAGCCTCTTTAACAAATGATGCTGGAGAAATTGGTTGGCCACAAGCCGAAAACTAAAACTAGATACATGTCTGTCACCATGTACTAAACTCAAATCAAAGTGGGTCAAAGATCTAAACATCAAAACAGAAACACTAAATCTACTGGAGAATAGAGTAGGAAGAACTATTGAAGACATAGGGGTAGGAAAAAAAATTTATGAACAGAACCCAGACTGCACGGGAAACAATACAAAGAATCAGTGCTTGGGACCACATGCTATTAAAAAGTTTTTGCACAGCAAAAGAAATCACCAATAGAGCAGGGTGAAAATTCACAGACTGGGAAAAAATCTTTACCAGCTCTCCCTCAGAGAAGGGTCTAACATCTAGAATATATGAAGAACTCAAAAAAAAAAAAAAAATCAAACCCCCCAAATTTAAAGACCCAATCCAAAAATGGGCATCTGAAAAGAAATACATATATAATTGGAGAAACTAACAATGATATAAAATTCCCCAGTGTGCTGAAAAATATAAGCCTACAATCCCAAGGATTTAACAAATACGTAGCAAAAATATGTGAATCTTCTGAAAGGCCAATCACAATCAAAGTACTTACAACCAATGATACAGGAAAAAAGTCCATAGAAAATCCATGGAAAAAGACATATACATTCAGGAATGAAGATAAGAATGGCAGCCAATGTCTCACAAAAAAATTTAAATTCAGAAGTCAGTTTTTAGGGAGGAAAACAAGACCAAATCAGGTAATTTCTGTATATTTAGATCACATCTTGGACATGGAGTACTTAAAATCCTCTCATCCTAATCATGAGCATATGAAATTCTTGTTTTTCATTCTAAGTGAAAAATGTAGTAAGTACAAAAAGGATGCAAAACTCATGCAAACATCCTAAGATTAGTTGCATGCACATTTTAAATATGCCATCAGTGTTTAGGATTAAGATTAGTGTATCAGCCAGGCATGGTGGCAAGCGCCTGTAATTCCAACACTCGGGAGCAGAGGCGGGAGGTTGCTGTGAGTTTGAGGCCAGCCTGAGCTACATAGTGAGTTCAAGGCCATCTTGAGCTGCATAGTGAGACCTTGTCTCAAAAAAAATAAAAAATGCAACAACAAAAACAAATACAGGGCTGGGGATTTAGCTCAGTGATTAGAGTGCTTGCCTTGTAAGCACAAGGGCCTGAGTTCGATCCCCGGCACCACAAAAAAAAAAAAAAAAAAAAACAAATACAAAACTTATCAAAAGGTACTAGAGCAAAAACAGCTTTACATGAATGTGGCATTGTGAGGTGGAAGAAGGAGAAATGAAAGGGAGAGCAGCAATAAAATGCAATACAGAGTACTGGTTCTGTGCTGATCTGAATTGAACTAATAATTATTACAATACAGAAAATATCACATCAACATATATTCTTTGGTCAATACTTGCTTAATATTTTTTTTTTTTGGTGGTGCCGGGGATCGAACTCAGGCCCTTGTGCTTGCAAGGCAAGCACTCTAATCACTGACCTAAATCCCCAGCCCATTGCTTAATATTTTTATTTCACTTCTCTTAAAGAAATTTTCAGTGATGGTGAGTTCGAGAATTCCTCCCTGGCAGCCACTTACAGATTCAGTATAATCCTTAGCAAAATCCCAATACTATTTTCTAAAGAAAGAGAAAAAATTCATCTCGAAATTCATATGGAATCTCAGAGGATCCTGAATGGCCCAAAAAGAAATGCTAAAAAGAACAAAGTTGGAGTATTCACAATTGCTGATTTCAAATCCTGTTACAAAACTACAACAAAACTACAACAAACAAAATGATGTAATTCTCAATAAATTTAGACATAAATCAGTGGAATATAATGGCAAGCCCAGAAATAAAACCCTTGATACACAGCCAAATGATTTCTACTAGGGCTCCAAAGTCATCCGGTGTGGAAAGGACGGCCTTTTTCACACAGAATGTTAAGAAAATCAGTGTCTTCATGGTAAATAATGAAGTTGGGAGGTAGGGTGGCAACTTAGTCATAGAGCGCGTGTTAAGCGTGAAGAGGTTGAAGATCAAGGTCCTGGGTTCAAACCCAAGAAGCACCCCTCCAAAAAAGAGAATGAATGAAATGGGAACTTTATCTTATACCATATATTAAAAAAAAAAAAAGAAAGAAAGAAAACTAAGTGCTCGCTTCAGCAGCACATATATTAAAAGAAGACTAAAAGGGGTTGGTTGCTTTACGACATCAGAATTGGAAATTAAGTATTAAATATCACTTCAAAATCACAGGTAAACAAAGAAAAAACAAAAATATTGGACAAGGACTCAAGCAATGCAGTGTGCAAACAAGCCCCAGAGTATCAGAAAACACCTGCAAATCATAAGTCCAAAAAGGGGATAATATTCAACATACATAAATAATTCTTGTAACTCAAAAACATTAAAAATAACAAAAATTTTAAATGGGTAAAAATTAATAAACATTCCCCCCCAAATAATATATACTTAATGATTTAATTTTAAAATGAATAGGTATTTAAAGCTATTGGTTTCCATCTCCTACAAAGTCATTCCAATTATGCTCAATGAGTTCTAAAAGTACTAAAATAGAATTTGCAGTTTAGAGCTATGACCTGTTCTGGTATATCCTCCAATAAAGCATATGCATGTTACCACACACACGAGCCCTGCACACACACAAACCCACCTACGTACATACATTGTACATGACATCTATTGTGTTGACACTTACAAAGAGGCACTGTTTGTATACTGCCTAAAATGTACATGGAAATAAGTTGACAGGATAGATTCCCAAATCATTCTTTTTTTTTTTTTAACCAAGAACATGTATTGGTACATTGTATACATAATGATCATAATCCACATGGTTATTTTGTACCTGTACATGATACATCTTGGTTCCCCCCCCTTCCCCTCCCCTCCCTTCCATTCACCCACCCCTCTCTATTTGCACCAAGTTAATTTACATTTTTCCAATTTTTTCCCTTTCATCTTACTTTTCTTTTAACTTTCCTTCTTTATCACTCTTTTCCCTATCTAGGTCTCCTCTCTTTTGAATATTATCTTTTTTTTTTCTTTTTTACATGATATCTATTATACCCCTTTGTCCTTATTTACAGTTATGGTTTCTCATATGAGAGAAACAATTCGACGTGTACTGATACGTGTCTGATTTATTTCACTTAATAGTATGTTCTCAAGGAACCTCCATTTACATACAAATGACTGTAGTTTATCCTTCTTTATGGCGGTGTAGTACTCCATTGCGTAGAAAAACCACATCTTCTTTAGCCATTCATCAGTTGTTGGTCATTTAGGTTGTAGACCCTATCCAAAAATGAGCATCTGAAATGAATAAACATTTCTCAGATGAAGAAATAAAAATAACAAATAAATATATGAAAAAATGTTCAACATCATTGGTCATTCAAGAGATGCAGATCAAAGGAACACTAAAATACCATCTCACTCCAGAAAGAATAGCTATTATCAAGAAATCAACCAATAACAAGTGCTGGCGGGGCTGCGGGGAAAAAGAAACCTTCCTCCACTGTTGGTGGGAATGTAGACTGATCCAACCACTGTGGAAATCAGTGTGGAGAGCCCTCAGAAAACTACAACTAGAGGTTCCATTTGACCCAGCTATTCCTCTGCTGGGTATCTTCCCAGAAGAATTAAAATCATCATACCACAGCGATATATGCACAACCATGTTCATAGCAGCACAATTTTGTAATACCCAAGTCATTCTTTATTTAAAAAAATATAGACAATTATTTAGCAACAAATTTAGTTTTGGAATAAATTACATGTCATTCCTTCTTTGGTTTCCTTAATATTTATTAAGTAATTATTATAAGGCAGGCATTCAATCAGAAGCAATATATGCATCATTTTGTCTAATTATCAGTAGCTTTTTTAAATCTTCATTTCTATGGATTTGGAAATAGATGGTTAGAAAACTTCAATAATTTACCTGAGTTTGATTATCCAACTTGTAAGGAAGAAAATGAGTATTCAAACATAGTTCTGTTTTCCTTGGAACCATTACTGTTATGCAACATACTGAGCTGATTGCATTATTATTAATTATTATTATTATTAATTAAGGAAGAGTACTCTGCATAGGTAAATGGCACTTCTAGAAATATATATGCAGAGCAATAATAGATAAACAAAATCGATGTGGGTGAAAGAAAGTTGGAAAATTCAAAGATAAATTTTCCCAAATGTATATTACAAGTGGTACACATAATTTGCCTGAAACGTTGTTGATTAATATATCCTCCTTTTATTTTATTTGAGGAGGTTGTCTGCATTTTAAAAATCCATCATTCTTGCCAGGCACAGTGGTACACATCTACAATGTCACTATTCAAGGAGGCTGAAGCAGGAGGATCAGGAGTTCAAGACCAATGCAGGCAAATTAGTGACTGAGCAAGATTTTGTCTTAAAATAAAAATAAAAATATAGCTCAGTCCAGAATTCCTAGGTTTAATCCCCAGTACCAGAAAAACAAATCCATTGCCCCTAAAATGCAAAATTGTTCACTATCAGCAAACTATAGTATCGCCAAGGCAACAGATGAGAAAGAAATGTGATACCGGGTTCCCAGTCAGCACAGAATATGCGAGAAATGACCCAGAGCTTGCTAGGGAGCCGCAGGATCACAATAGGAACGACTTTCATTGATCTATTCAGCTTTATAATCATTTTTAACTTTTCTTTTTATTGTTGTGCTTGCATTTAATTTTTAAATTAATGTAAAAATTCTCCCAATTTTAATTAAAATCTCCCAATTGTAATTCTCCCAATTACACAGGTGTGTAATCCTGTACTGTAAAAATTTTTTAAATAATTTTAAAATTCTCAAATAAAAAAATCATATTTTATGATGTATCATCAAAGATGCTCACTTTGTGCTATTAACCTTAGTTAATCTATTATCTAGGGAGTTATGATATGTAATGATGATTTTAGAAAGACAATATTGATTCCAAGGGTGCTCGTCACCCTACTGTTATGCATCTTTATGTGTTTTCGGGTACAGTAAAACGTTGGTTGGTGAGAATAATTCATTCCACTCACAATCCAAAATATACAATTATATATCAAATTGAGAGACAGAGAGAGAACCAGTGGTGATCATGTGACATTTGGCATGACTACTCACATTACAAGGATCACTCATGTATCAAGTTAAAATTACTTAAAAATCTTCATTCATCTTGCAGAACCCCCACAGGGCAAGGGTTGAATTATCAGTCACAACTTTCTGGTGATAATTCTGATTTCCACTTAAAGCTACAGTGTTCAAAGTTAAATTTTATTCAACTTTTATATTTTACACTGGGTCTTTTTTTTAATCACATTGCGCATTTTATCCTTTAACATCTACCTGGTTGCTTATTCTTTCCCCGCAATACTGAGCAGGTATGTAGTTTCGAAAGGATGACGGGACCACCAAGAACATAGCTGCTCCAGGGATGCCATGATTGCTTTGCACTTTCATCATACTTCCTAGTAGAGTTGGGCTCGTTTGTTTCGAATCATTTGCCACTTTAGTGATTTTCCCTTTGAATTTCATTTTTAACATTTAAAAGATTTCAATTTTTGGACCTATCTTTAACAATTAGTGGAAATCAGTAGTCTAAACCACCTAAATTTCTGGTACTGAAATTACAGTCCAACACTCTCAGCAATACCCAGGAAGTGAGCAGAAATACAGAATTTTAGCCCTCTTCCCGACCTATCGAATCAGCCTAAGCACTTTAAAAGATCTCCAAGCGATATGCATGCGTACTGAAGTTTGAAAATCAGTTATCTAGGCTAGTGATGGTAAACCTGGGCAGCATGTTTTGAATCATCTACTAATATTTTAAAAACCTCGCTGTACAGCTTGTCCACTGGATCAGTTAGTTCAAAATCCCCAGTGGCTGAAACCCTGAGATCCGCAAGACAGTATGCAGCTGAGCTGAGAATCACTGGATATAGTTACCATTACTTAGAGTGAGGCTCTCTGGCCTTACAAGCAGTTAAAAATCCCAGTCAATTAAAATAAAAGTCCTTACTTATTTTGTAATCATTTCTTTCTGTACTAGATGAAATAGATGTAAGCATTTCCTTCTCCTGGGTAATGAAAAATCAACTAGCTTCCATAAATGCTCGATTATCATTTATTGAGTTTTAATTTATACCCCTAAGTTAACTCTAGCTTTTATTATTATGCTGCTACTGGATATGATTTACCAAGTTACGTAGACTACAGCTGTAGCAGTCGGTATCTCATTTCAATTCTTAGGAAAAGTTTGTGAGATAAAAGCTGAGACTTGATATAAGATTGAGTTTCAAGGTTTTTTGTTTGTTTGTTTTGTTTTTGCTATTAGTTTGTTAGCAATCTACCCTAACTCATATGACTCATAATATAGAGCTGGTTATAATAGCCAAATTCACAAAGCCCTATTATCCTGATTTTTGTCTACTAAAATACTGCTTTTTATTTTTTATTGCATCACAAAATAAATACATTCATTGTGTAGAGCTGGCACATATAAATATCATATCTTGACCACTTTTACTCCCGCCCCCATCTCCCATCATCCCCACAACCGCTTCCTATCTCCACAAGGTTACAGTCCCCAAAATGAAAAAATTATAGAAATGAAAAAGAGAGTAGCTTAACTCTTTCTAAACTATTTCTACAGTTTTAAAAATATTTCACTTATATCCATTATTTTAACATTACCTCTCATTTAAAATTATCTTTTGTTGTATTAATAATTGGTTTAATTGAAGTGATCAAAACATGAATAAATAATTTTGATATTGGAAAATTTTAAGTGCTTTTGATTCCAGAACGGTTCGGAACGGTTTATAAACATAGTGGTAGAAGTTTGGAAAATGGCCATATTTGCTTTAACTTCTGCATTGTGTTGGAAGTTAGAGCATCTCACCTTGAAGTAAATTTTACTTTCAACCATTTTTAAAGAGCTGTGCTTCAGTAGGAACCTTCCGAGTTACTATTAACACGGGCTTCCATTGTTACTTTTGAAATTGCTTTCACGTTAGAAGCTTTGCTGAGAACGAATACCCAAAAAAGAATCATCAATCATCTTCCAACTTAGGTAAATTGGACAAAATCAGAGAAAACTGTCTTAAATTTCAGCGTTAGGAACACATTCTTCTGAATATAATACTGAATAATTTGCAAGATTCCTCCTTGAGGAGGTTTGATTTGCACCTAAAAGCTCCGAAAAGCCTCTGTGCTCATTATACGTTCAGCGTGTTTAGTGTAATTGTCTTGGAAACGTTTTCTTCTCTTGCGTTAGAGCTGCATGAGCTGCCTGCGCGTTGCGGAATCTCGGAAGCTGCATTTCCGTGAAAGTACTGAGCTGCGGAGTAGAAATTCAGGTGCGCAAGTGGGCAGAAAGAACGACCTGGAATGGCTGTCGCGTTGCGTGCAGATGTCTCCCGGTGCAGACACTGCGCTGGCTGTCAGGTAAGTGAGGCCTCAAGCGTGTGACTCAATTAGGACACGATGGCCTTCGAGCCCGTCAGCTGTTTGCCACAGTAGGCCGTATCGATTGGGTCTCTGGCTGTGCTTTTCGTCCCTTCCTCTACCCACACAACATCTTCCCTCCCCCAACTCAAAATGGTCACGGCCACCAACCAACCAGAGCTGAGAGTGCTCCAAAGAGGAAGAGCTGAGTTTACAATACTGTGTGCTTTCATCCACTGTAAACATTCATAGATGTTCGTATTTCAGAAATTAAAATTCCCCACTATTCAGGAGATTGTAATCTGCCCCCCAAACACCAGCCTTAACAGACTCTGAATGCTTTTCGTGACTGCCTAGCTTTCTTTTCGGCTCTGTCCATTTTTAAGGGATCAAACCGCAAACCTTATTCGTGAAAACAAAGCAAAACAGAAACCAAACAACAGCTTCTGCGCTGGAACTGCAATCTCTCGGTATATTTTTCTCCTAAGTGACATGAACTTGGTGCCAGCGACCGCATAACTGACAGATTTATGCGCACACACAATAGCGGGCTTAGTGCCTTCCCTCCTGCAAGGAAGTACTTCTAAACCTCCTTAAGACCCAGCCAGCAGCCTTAGCACATTCTATGAGCAGGAAGATGGACTCACTGTAGTCCTAACACAAGCCTGCTGGTGAATGAAAGTCAGAATGCTGCGGAAGTGAGGCCACTGCAGGTTAAAAAAGAATAAAAGGGTTGTTGCCTTGTGGCTGGCAAGCTGTAGGTCATAAACGCGTTGCTTAAAAACAAAGAAACAGGCAGCTCAAAACTCAGCAAGTAGTGATAGAAATCTGATCTTCCAGAAATTATTCAGATACACAGTTTGCCTTCTCCACTGCATGAAAAAATAATGATTTTGACTCTGTCTTACCTACGCAAAATAATATTAATAATAAAAATGGTGGTGGTAGTCAGCCAAATGAGTCATATTTTTCCCACCTCTAACTAAAATACCAGTGTTAGCAATTCAGCATTTTGCATTGGTTGTTGTATAAGGCAGACTCATTTTGATTTTTTTCCCTACACTGCATTTCAGTGTAAATACCTTGAAAAAAATCTATCACAAGGCTTAGGATTCAATCTTTAGTAAGATGAACATATTTATGTTAATAATCTGGTTATAGTAGTACATGTATGTTTTTTTCTTTTATCTTAAACCACTCTGCAGTATATAATCTCAATAATGCTTCATTCTCTTCAAAGTAAACAGGGGAATTTTGATTCTGTATCAAACAGACATTTTTTAGATGGCTACCTTTAGGCCATAAATATGCCTGAATGGGTTTTTTTTTTTAATTTTTATTGGTACGTTTGCAGTACATAATGATTACATTTGTTGTCGGGAGTTGGTACATGCACATTACACATTTCAATTCTTTATTTTTTCACCCCTTCTGCTCTCCCTACTCCCTCTCTCCATCTTTTGGTCCCCTTCCCTTTTGCAAAAGATCTAGCTACCTGTTTTCTATTATCTTTTATTTTGCTCTTTATTTCATTTATATTTTGATTTTCTCATAAAGAGAAACCATGTAGTGTTTAAGCTTGTGTGTCTGATTTATTTTACTTAGCACTATTGTCTTAAAGTGTGTCCATTTTCCTACAAATGACTCGAGTTTATCCTTTCTATGGCATAGCAGTATTCCAATGTACTACAACAAACACCACAATTTTTTTCATCCATTCTTCTGTTGCTGGACGTATAGGCTGCTATTCTTGTACTTTAAATAAAATCATAATTACAGAGGAATTAAAAGTAACAACCCAGAGTCTTTTGTTGAGTATTTATGATATGCTCCATAATGTCATGCATTTGACTGAATCCAAAATGTCTAAGAGCTTCAGAAAGCTCTTCAGAAATTCACATTACATAAAAACAGTTAAATAAATGGTAAATACTATATCCCAGAGGACGAACATCTCCGAACCAAAAATAAAGAACAAAATGTTCAGGGAAGAATAATTAAATTTGTTAATGAATTTTTATTAATGAATTTCATTAATGAATTTTTTCTCGCTGTGCTAATTACTAAAATGTATTGAAAGAAGAGTAAAACACAGACATTGTCATTACAAAGCACACAACTTAATAGGAGAAATCAACAATGAAACAACTTCAAAACGGGTATGAACGTTAAGAAACTTCACCAGTCATTACAATACCGTATAATTTAACCTATATTATGCTATGACTGTTCAAGAAAGGAGAGGAGAATTTTGGTTAGTGAACTATGAATTGTTTTAACATCCTGTCAGATGCTAAAACATGGTGAAAGACAGTGAAGGACAGGACAGTGGGGATGTGTGAATGGAGATGTGGATGAGAGCTACACACATTCACAGAACCATGAACCAAGTTTACCCAGAGAACAGGCTGCACACTGCAAAGGAGCAGGAGAGAAGATGCCGGCACATCCATGGCTCATAATGAAGAACATTTCAACTCCCAGCACACGACAGCATGTGCTGACCGGCAGGAATGTTTTGATGTCACTCAGCTTCCATAAATGTGATCAACAAAGTCATTGCATAACTATAACGTATCACAATGGTAAAACTGAAAAGCAAATATATTGTTTCAAACCTCATCACACTGAAGTGCAAAAACTGGCTCAAATTTTATAATTCTGAACTAATGAATTTAAGGAGTTTATCAATCAGAAAACAGTGCCTGATGATTTTTTAACTTTGCGAAGGAACAAAGGTGACATATTTCACATCTCATCATTTAGGTACATTAGGTAGAGACTGCATTTGGAGTTCACTCACAGCAGCATGATTAAAATGTCAAATTTTAACGTAAACCAAACATATGGAAGAAAGGAAAAGTCACCAATTAACTGAAAAATTCAGGCCTTGCCCTACCTTACAGACTTTTTTCCCAAGGCATAAATTCTACTTTATTTTGCTTAAATTATAATGTCTTATGCTTCTCTGTTTAATTTATGGATGACTGCAGTTTTCCAAAAGTGTGTAACAAGTGAAAATAAGTGCTATATAAATCATAACTGATAGTTACAGCTAGAATCACCCAAATGGAGAGCATTTAGAGTTCTAAAGAATAAATAAATTGACACACACACTAAATAAGTTAAGTGTAGCAATTAGCATGGTTTTCTATTTTCATTCACATCTTTCTCATACTTTTTTGCTACTCTGGACTGGGCCCAGCACTTCATGCCTGCTAGGCAAGAGTTATACCCTCAGTCCTCTTTTTCTTATTTTTCATTTTTTAATATTGAGATAGGGTCTCACTACATTGGCCATGCTGCTCCCAACTGGTGATCTTCCTCCGTCAGACCCCAAAGGATCTGGGCTTACAGCTTTTTCCCATACTCTTGATACTGGACATCTTCTTTACCTAGCAAATTATTTTTATAGCAATAAAATTGAAAACATGAACTAATGAAGGGAAGGTAGAAGAATAGCAGAAAATCAGGACTTTCTCAATGGAAACTGAAAATAGAGCTGTATACATAATTTACATCAATGGCATTTCTCAAAATGTTCTTCAATCGTGATCTTAATCTGCTGCTTCCCGATCATGTTCGAAGACATATTCACAAATTAGCAGTGAGTTATGTGATTTCATACTGGTAATGTAGAGCAAAAATATTCCCAACATATTCCAAAGATGTTTGTCCAATATCAAGGCCAACAGTAACAGAGATGTATCTTTTCCCTTGTGTACAAGGCAATGGTTTAATAAAGTTTAACAGATGCTACACAATTTTTTCATATAAAAGTCTCTAACATGGGTCACACAGTAGGTCACAAACTGTGATTTACCCCTAAGCTATTTATTTATTGCCACAAAACATTTTTTTTCACATAAAATAGCCCATCCCACAGTTGACGCAGGAAGTTAGAAACTGTGATTTACTCGGAGGCTATTCATCTATTCATACAAAGCTGTGCGGAACCCGCTACGACCACATGGAATGCACACAAGTATGTCGGAGAAGAAATTTAAGAATAAGGTTTCATTTTTATTTCTTCTCTCCTTTAAAACAGTCCTCTCAACAGATGCTAAAATTTTACCTTCACATTATTTCACACGGTTCCATGTTTCTGACCCTCCTGACTATTGGCACTGCTCTGGTTTCCAACATTTATCACTGGTGGCTTCGTTAATAACTTCCTAACTTCAGTTTCCCCATCACTTAAAACATTGACCTGAATGGTAGAGTTGTGACCCAAAGAATCAAAATCTGTGCTTTCAATGCAAATGAAATCTTCAAAATCAGAGACATAAACAAAAACTAACCACCTAAAAGAATGTCATTTTTTAAGAACTGCGGTCTTTCCACATCAGGCTTTGTTGTGACTTCGTTTTCCCCTTGGTCAACCCCCACAGTCCTTTCTGCTGGGAGACTTGTTTTGAAATTAAATTTACAATATAACCACATGCCAGAAACAGATAATTACAGCATAAAATAGGCACTATCTAGACAAATACGATATCCCTAAATATATATCTATGTATTTGTATCTATGTGGTCAAATTCTGGCTCTATCATTTTCTGTATTTCTTTGACTGTGACAAATTACTGTCCTGTGCTTCAGTGTTTTTATCTATAAAGTAGAGATATACATGGCATCTAAATTCTTTGGATATTTTATAGATACAACATGCTAATCCATATAAAAGAACCTTATGAAGTGCTCTTAAAGACAGAAAATAATACATATAAACCATCGGCAATTAGCTTGCTCAAATCAACAAATTTGAGTACAGTACTCTGTAGATTTCAACAATGACACGTAGGAAAATGTTTAGATTTAAATTCATTTTTCCGTATGTTCAAAGGTACATATTTAATGGTCTCAAATGCCATCTTTACCTTTATCTAACACATAAATAAAGAAATAATTAAATGTTATAAACTGTGCTGCTAAGTGAGGATTTCAGTAGGTTGGATGGAGCATTAAATACATTTTTGACTTAGAACATTATACAACCTATAAAGGGTTTATTAAGACACAATCCCACCATAAGCAGGGGAGCCTCTGTCCAATACCATGATAGAAACACCTAGGACTCCCTTAAATAGCATGGAGTCGCTGCGTCATTTTGCATTCCTTTGCCCCCAGAAGCACACAGCAGTGAGTCCCGAAACATCCGGATCAGGAGAGAGGCTTAGGACACCAGGGAAGACAGCGCTGGGTGGTCGGACCACTGGAAAAGAGATCACACAAGATGGAGCAATATATTTAAGCTAAAATTAAAGAGTAAAGAGACATGAGAAACAATTCTACAGTAGACATGGGATAAGTACATCAAATTATGGAGAGTAACATAATAAAAACCAAAGAAAATAAATTTTTGTAAATATATTTTGAACTGCTATCAAGAAAATGGTTGTGTGGTACTAGGGATTTAGCTCAAGTGGTAGGGCACTTACCCAGCAAGCACAAGGCCCTGAGTTCAATCCCCAGCACCAAAAAAAAAAAAAAAAAAAAAAAAAAAAAAAAAAAAAAAAAAAAAAAAAAAAAA
>PVJO010012528.1:0-55119 GCA_004026905.1 Hystrix cristata
CCGGCTTCTGCCCCCGCGCCCCCGGCTTCTGCCTCCGCGCCCCCGCGCCACACTGATTCCTTGTCCCGCAGCTCGGCCGCTACTCCGCCCTGGTTGTCGGCATTGCCTACGGAGCCAAGCGCTACAGTGAGTGAGCGGGGCCGGGCCGGGCAGGGCCGGGCGGGCCTGGACCTCGCTTGGGTGAGGGAGCTAGGGCGGGTGGTCACAGATACCCGGAGATGGGCTCCTTTCATCCAGCATCTTCAGGGAGAAAGTTAATTGACGCCCCCCGCCCCCCGCCAGGTTACCTGAAGCCTCGGGCGGAGGAGGAGAGGAGGGTGGCTGCCGAGGAGAAGAAGAGACAGGATGAACTGAAACGGATCGAGAGGGAGCTGGCAGAAGGTACCGAGTGCGCTTCTCAGAGCATCTTGCCCCCAGGTGTTCAGGAACAAGCAGCTGCTGCTGAGTGGAGGAGGGAACCCCACCTCATCCACGTTGCTGTTCTCCTGGGAGCAGCCTTGCATGTGGGGGCATCGTGATTTGCTTTTAGGGAAGGGCAGGCCTCAGGTTGGCACCGTGCAGTGGCTGCACCATCCTTGAGCAGCTGTCTCCTGCTTCCCTGCTGACTCCTTTCCCAACCCCCTGGAGGTTCAGGTCACCTGTGCAAGGCGTTCTCTTGGAATTAGGTTTTGCCTTGTTTAAAACTGAAATTCTGAAGCCGTCCTTATAGGGGGCCTGAGAGCGTTGTAAGTTGCAACACGTTGTTTCTTCTAACCTTTCAGCCCAGGAGGACAGCATACTGAAGTGAGAGATGCCAGCAGCCTGCATTGCCCCAGCCCCAGCAGATGAATAAAGCTTCCAAGTTGTGTGATGCTGTGGCTCCCGCTCATTGCTGACTCTGCTGTCTGTTTCCTGGACTCCAGCTCAGCAGTCCTGCTGCTTTCCTCAGGGCAGGGGGCTGGGAGGGATCTCAAAGGAACTAGGGTTGGTATTGGTCACCCTAGTTCTGATACATTACTTACCCTAGACCCAAAATGCAGCTCCCAAACTGACAGCACAGTGCCTGTTCTATCTGGTGTCCAGTAGGGATCTGTGGGGTAATGGAGCAGGTTCCAGCCTCCAGGATGCTGTTTAGTCTGCTCTTGGCTCTCCTAGCTGCTTCTGTCAGCAGCTCAGGCCCCTGGACAGGCAGAGGAGGCTATAGGGTGGGGGTGGGGTGGGTTTATCCTCTTACATTGGGATGATGGACAATTTATCCCTGGCTCACAACCTTCCCTGGATCTTGGGAGGTGCCCATGGTGGCCCTGAGACTGATCAGCTCCTAACGCTGAACTGTTCAGGCAGGCTGGGATGTGTGCTAAGCAGCTGTCCCTCGCCAGGCTGGGCTCCTGGGCTCTTGCTGGCAGCGAGCTGACCAGTCCTGTCTTGGTTTGGAGTGAAATAGAAGGGTGTTGTTGCTTCCCAGCCCAATGCCTTGAGCAAATATCCTAGCTTAGACCCCAGTTTTTGTTTGTAAAGTGAGTTTATTTGCAAATGTGAAGAGAAACAGCACACAAACGATTCAAAGCACTTTTTGTTTTCTGTGAGTGAGAATAATGCCTGGTCTCTATTGGTTGCTGCAGGGTCCCTTGGAGTCTTGAGGCCCCTGTCCCCTGTCACAGGCTCTTGTAACCAGAAGTCGCTGAGGTGAGATGAAGATTAAACCAGCTCCCCTTGCTGCAGGCAGATGGCTGTGTTGGGTGGGTGTCCCCCTGCACCCCCACTCCCCGCGCGCCCCATGCCATCCAGTGAAGTGTTGGGTGTCAGGGTAGCAAATGCTTTGGTGCTCACCATGTGTTGACTCTTAGTTTGAGCAGGAGGATTTTGACTTCAAGACCAGACTGGGCTACATAGTGAGGCTTGTCTCAAAAATTAAAGGATGCCTATTTTCCATCAGATAGTACCCCTTTCAGAGATGAATAACATGAAGTTCCCTGGGACCGTCTGCCTCTGCCTTTCTCCAGGCTCACCAGCATTGTAACTGGAAGTGACAGGCGCTCTAAGGGTAGCTTCCCTAGTGCAGAGCTGGTGGCTTTGGGCTTCAACCCAGGGTTTATTACAGGTCCTCCTTGCACCACTCACCTCCGGTCTCTGTTCTGCTCACTGCGGTGAACAGACCTTTTGTCAGAACTATCTGGTGGGTCAGATACTATGAGCCTGCCACAATAATTCTGCCACATAAAAAATGGGAGAGTTTTCTTTATTCTGAATTCCTGGGCATGTTTGCTAGAGCAGATGAGGTGGATGTTCTGTCTGCATATATATGCATGTGTACACTGTTCTGAATGTCCCTACTCAACTTTCTCACAGTTCATAGACCCTTTTGAAAGATCTCCCTGTGGGAACTATCTAAAAAAAAAATCATGCTACACGTTGAAGTTATAGTTCACTTTAGTTCATAAAAACAAACCTTAAAAAAATTTAATGTATCCAAAATTATCTTTGGTCATGTCCTCTGCTTCCTAACTTACACCAAGCCACCAGAGGTAGAATCCAAGTCCTAGCAGGTATGTGGTGGGAGGGAGCTGGTGGCTCACAGGATGCAGCAGGTTGAAGACTTGGATGCTGGGCCGCCATTGCAGACCTCCATGCCCACTGCAAGAGAAGATGGGCAGTAAACAAGCACTTTCCCTCCCTGTGCTCCATGTGTCCTCTACCGGCCTCTGAGAGGCAGTGGGCAGAGTGCAGTCCTTACCTAGCCCAAGCCGATTAACTGAGCTGAGCCTGTCTTAGGGCTTTAGCCCTTGTTGACACTGCCCTGATGACTGTCAGTCCCAGCCTGTGGCAACACAGAGGCTGCCTTGTTCACGCTGGGCTCCTGCCCAATGGCAGGGAGAGCAGGGGACAGCAGGAAGACCACAGAGCTGGAGTGGGCAGGGTAGGCAAGAGCAGGGCAATGCCACTGGGACTCTGATTTGAGGTACTCTGAGACACAGCCCCATGATGTGGGGTGGAAGCTTGTTTTTTTTTTTGTTTTTGTTTTGTTACTGCTATTTCTTTTTGTAGGCTTGCAGTTTTGTTTCTGAGGGTGACGTGGGACTATAGGTAGATTTTCCAAAATACTTAGAGAATTTCTGCTTGTGGTCAGAAGAGCTGTTAAAGGTTTGGGGAGCTTGGCCCCTTTATAGAAGAGGAGGCAGCCCAGTTACTTCCTTAGAGAGCAGGAGGGTTGCTGGCCGAGAGCAAGAGGAATCCTTCCAACCTAGGTCTCAACTGTGGGAGGAGCCTGCTGGACAGAATGTCCGTGGCACTGCTGAGTATGCTCTGCCTTTCTCGAGGTCTAACTGCTTCGTGGCCTCTGCCACTTTGCTGCTTTGACCTGGGGGATTAACCAAGTGCCTGCCCCAGGTCTCAGCAAGAGGCCCAGACCTTTCTTGGCTGCTCTCTCTTGGTCCGTCTTCTCCTCCTCCAGGGCCTTCATTTTCGCCTCATATTCATCAGCCAGTGCCTTCCACTCCTTCCTGTTGTTCTGCAGGCGGTCAAACATGGGCAGGATCTCCTCGTGGAAACGGGAGAACTCCTGGGGGAAATTGGGAAGCCAGGCCTGTCCCCCTGTTCCTGGAGGACTTGATGGTGGCCTCTCGACCTCAGGGACCCTGAGGTGTTCCTTTCCCAGCAAAACCCAAAAGAGGATGCGCTTGGGGCCTGCATAAAGGGGAAGTTCTGATATGTGAGTACCTGTGATGCGGGCAGGGCCGGGCCAACGTAGACGGGCTCCTGTCAGAGGGGTGGGCCTGCCGACAGAGGGCAGGCCTCACCTGTTTCTCACACGTGCACACATGGAATCACATGTATACACATGCATACACTAGTATTGCACACTACAGATGCACATGTCCTGTGTGCGTGCACCACATGTGAACATGCACACATCACACCCATCATGTGCACACACTACAAACTATACACACATCACATGCACATGTGCAGGCATCACGTGCATGTCACATGTCCACATTATGCACACCTACTTACCACATATACAATACTACATTTGCATATATCACATGTTACGCATCACAAATCACATCACACATGCATAGGTCACACGGTGTAGATGGAATGAGGAAGGCAGCAGGAGGCACACATGCAGGCTGTGACCTGTGGCCACCAGGAGAGGATGTCCTTGCTCCTGTCTATGCAGCTGCTCAGCACAAACCTCACACAGAACCAGACAGCATCCTCCTAGGACAGCGAGTCAGTCACCACCATCAAGAGTAGCAGAGAGGTGTGGTTCCATAAGCAAAGGCATTGTGTGGGGCCACACATAGGGCCCTAGTCAGATCCCTACCTCCATTCCCCCATCCTACTGGGTGTACTTGGGGACGGAAGACCTCATAAGGGGACTCTGCAGTCAGATCCCTACTGTGAGTCCCGTTTTCTGTCAGATGTCCTTGGGGACAGACAACAGAATTCTGGGTTCAGTAGGGGATAGGGTCCCTGGCCAGCTGCAGGTCCCATTGTGCAGGCACCCCAGTGAGCGCAAACCAACCCAGGTCTGCCTGGAGGGTGAGACTCTCCAGGTGACCCTAAGCAAGGTACACCTTGGCCCTAAGTGTGCTGGGCCAGGGGTGGGGTGACCAGGAGGTGTTTGAGGGTGCTTCAGGCTGTGAAGTACCTGGGGTGAGGATGGGTGTGCAGAGCAGGCTGGGTGGGGGCCCTGCCCCCCCCCACTTGCCCTGTCAGCCTGGCATGTGGCCACATAGTGTCTGTCCTCCTGCAAGGACATTACTGGGTCCCCCGTACCCCTCCCTAGCCACTGCCAGGTCAGCACAGATGCCCACTGCCCACCTTGTACACGAATGTGCACACGAAGTCAATGAAGCCGACCTGCAGCTTGGGAAGCTCGGCTGCCTTGTTTCGGTCCATCATGGGCTTGTGAGAAAATGGAGCCAAGTGACATAGGGCCTGGACCCCCTTTCTCTCCCTCCCACCTATCCACCAGGGCTTCTTGCAGGGCTGTTGGGCTGGCAGTAGCCTGGCTGCTCCAGCTTCCTTGACTTTTGCCTCTGTGTAGGCACCACCCACGCCCCCTTTCCACAGTGCCACCCAGATGCCTGGCTACCATCCTCAACCCTGGGTCATAAGTGCTGAGGTGGGGTCCAGTGCCCTGGAAACAGCACTCACAATGGGCTGCTGATCCAGGACAGTCCTCTCTAAGTCACCTTGTTCCCAGAACTCAGCAGCCACCAGGAGTGCAACCTGGGGGCACACGAGGGTGTCAGGGAGTGGGGCCTGGCCAGCACGTGGTACCTCTGCTTGGTGTCCCCCTGTGCGGTCCCAGATGCCAACCCAGGATGCCGTGGGTGTGGCACTCTGGTCAGGACTCCAATCCTGACCTTGCTCTGTACTTCCCAGGGCTTAGTGATGGCAGACAGGTCGCAGGCAGTCATCATCATGGCCCTGCAGGCAGAGGGCAGAGCCACAATTCTCACAGTGGGGTGAGGGACAGGACCATTCCTGTGTGGCCGTGGTCGCCAAAGACCATGACCTGAGGCCTCCAAATCCTGTCCTGCCTCCATGAAACAGGCAGGTGAGGATGGGGCAGTCCCCAGCTATCCCAAGCTAGTTAGAAGCCACCCCCAGTGGGGATGTGGGCTTACATGACGATTTCCTTCCGTGTGGTCTCCAGGGACAGATACTCCACCCAGCTCTTCTTGTCCTCGTAGTTCTTGGACTCATCCACAATCTTCTGGAACATCGTCCTCTTCCTGGGTGCAGGGTGGGGACAGTGGCAGAGTGTCACTGTCTATAGTGTGGCCATCCACTCGCCTGCCTACTCACCTATGCCCCATCCTTGCACTCACTTGAAGTAGAGGGCCAGGTCTGTGGCGATGATGGCGATGTCCATGAGGTGGATCACATGCTCGTGCTGCCGCCGGTTCAGGTTCTGGTAGATGTTCAGGCTCTGTAGGGGCCATGCTGTCAGCCCAAGGTCAAGGCGGGTACCCCATCACCTGGTGCTCTTGGGTTAGGACCTCCCACCCACAGCGCCCATCTGCCCTGCAGCCCAGATGTGTCCCCATCCTTACTGCCCCATAGGGTCCCCTCCACTTGGCGTCCCTTGTGCTTTGTCAGCCATTCTTGTCCCCTCCCTGGCCACTGGCCTCTCCTGTCCCCATTCACAGCCAGGTCCCTGCAGTGACCATGCCCGCCCGCAGGAGGACCCAGCCCAGGGAGGACATGGACCTCTTCAGCCAGCAGGAACTTTCCAAACTCTAGGTGGTGCCGCTCCAAAATTGAGGAGCCGTGGAGCTTGGCAAGGGGGTTCTGAGACCTGTCACAGATTTCATTGCAGACAATCAGAAGGGCACCCATAGCCTGCCCCTGCGCCTTGGGAGGGCCCCTGACCCCAGGCTGTGACCCAGCTGACCCCAACAAGTGCCTACTTCATCTGGTACAGGTTGTTGGTGCCACGGTGGTCAATGTCGTGGCACAGGCCGGCTGTAACCATGGCGAAAGCTTCTAGGTCCGTGTAGTAGCTTTTCAGCTTGCCCGTCTGTGGGGACAGGAGCACATGGGTCCCCCTGGGCCAGGGGTGGTGGCCCAGGACCTGTTCCCCACCAGCCTGGGTGCTCCACCCACTTTGGAGGGCCGGGCCTTTTTACTCCTGGGAGCCCATGCCTGGCTCCCACCCTGCTCTGGGCCTATGTTTGTGGTACTGTGGCCCTGCATGTGGCCCGTCACTCTGTGTGTGGCTCATGGCCCTTTGTGTGTACCCATGGTCCTGTGTGTAACCCCACGGCTTCATGTGTGGCTTGGTGTGTTGCCCCATGGCCCTATATGTGTCCCTGCAGCTCTGCATGTGGCCCCGTGTGTGTGACCCTATGTGTGTGGCCTTATGGCTGTGTAGCCCATAGTCCCACGTGTGGCTTGGTGTATGGGAGGTCTGTGTGTGCCCCTGTGTGTGCCCCTGTGTGTAGCCCTGTGACTCCGTGTGTGGTCCTTCATGTGGCCCTGCATGAGCCCACCCTGCCCATCTGCGTACCATGAGCAGTGTGAACATGGTCTGGGCTACGTTGAAGCCATGCCGCCAGTTATGGTAGGTGATTCTCCGGTAGGCTTTGCTGACAGAGTACAGGAACCGCACCAGGACCTGGGGGCAGAGGACAGCTGACATCCAAGTCTACTCCAGCTCATGTGGTCCAAATCGCTGCAGTCTCTCAGGCCTCTGCCGCCCTGTCCCCCTAGTTCTCAGGCTCATGCCTGTCCTTCCTGGGTGGAACTGGCAGGAAGCTGGAGCTGGGCAGGTCGAGCTAAGAGCGGGTCCAGGTACTGGGAATTTGGGGCCTCCAGTCTGTGGCCTGCCCTGATCTGGGAAGAGAACCCAGGGCCTTTGCACTGAACTACTTACATTCCTAGCCCTTTTGTTATTTTTTATTTTGAGACAGGGTCTCACTAAGTCACTAAGTTGCCTAGACTGGGCTTGAACTTGTAATTTTCCTACGTTAGCCTCCGGGAGTGTTGGGATTACAGGTGTGTAGCACCATTCCTGGCAGGATGTGCAGTATTTTAAGAAAACACATCGGTTTTATGCACAATGTTTGTATGGGCCAGAGTGTGGCCTTTGGGCAGGAGGAGGGAGTCTGGAGACAGTAATCTCTGGGCAAGAGACTCTGGGCCAGGAGACCCTCCTATTGCTTCCATTGTGATATTTAGTGTGAGAAATTATTTGGAAACATTTTTTATTCTGTTAACAGTTTCTTTTTTCTTTTTGGTGCTGGGGATGGAACTCAGGGCCTTGTACTTGTGAGGCAAGCACTCAAACCACTGAGCTAAATCCCCAGCCCTCTGTTAACATTTTCTATATAATTTTATTTTGTGTTTCCTCTCATATCTAGTAAAATTTCTTTAACAAACGCCAGCCTATTCCTCCTCCTCCTTGGGGAGCACAAGAAAGAGGATTGATTCCTCCCTTGAGCTTGGGAAGGTGGAGCAGGACAGAACTGGGGCCCAAACTGGCGCACCCCTCCATAGGGGTCTCTGGGGACCCCTCTGGTCAGCTTAGAGGGTGCCATGTGCTTCCTGTTTGGGGAGGGGCTGCCTTTAACTCCCTCTGCACCCCATGCCAACCCTGTTACCGCCCAATAACACACGTAATGAGGATTGTCTGGAACTCCTGTTAACCTAACTTCACATCAGCTGTGCATCTACCCATCTGTCATCTGTTCATCCACCTATCTGTCCACTCACCTGTCCATCAGGTGTCCATCTGTTCATCTATCCAGCCATCTGCTCATCCACCCACCCATCCATACACCCACTCATCCATCCATTCATTCACCCATTCGTCCATCCTTCTGACCATCCATCCAATCGCTTGTTCTAGATATATTTGCTGTTTATATTTTACCAGTTCTATAATAGATATGTTTGCCCCTCAAATGTTCAGTTGGAAATGGGGCCCTCATCTCGACCACATCCTTCGACCTCCCAAGGGACCCAGGACCCGCCAGCCACATCTCCCACCTCCTGGGGAATCTGGAACTTGCGGACCACGCCCAGCTCATAGTACATCTGGATGCCGCACTTGACCAGATCCATCTCAGTGCACTCCAGGTCGGAGAAGTGGAACTCATAGATATCGAACTTGGTGGGCCCAGGCAGCTCTTCCTTCTGTAGGGGGTGGGGTGGGCTGAGGGAGCAGACCTGCTGCGGCCCCATTTGTCTCCTTTCTGTATCCTCTGTCCAGCCAGGTGCCCCTGTACCTCTGGTGATGTCTGCCCTCCAGATACTGCAGCCTGTGGCCCGGGTACTACATGTCCCTCTGCTCCCA
This sequence comes from Hystrix cristata, assembly GCA_004026905.1. Taxonomy (NCBI): domain Eukaryota; kingdom Metazoa; phylum Chordata; class Mammalia; order Rodentia; family Hystricidae; genus Hystrix; species Hystrix cristata. The sequence goes on from PVJO010012528.1 coordinate 8,795, forward strand.
GCTAGTGACCTTGCTAGATGCTCACCCAGCTGGGTGGACAGGTGGTGTTGGAGAAACAACCAAGCGAACTCCAAGGTGAATGCATGGGAAACATACTCAGGCACATATGGGTACAGACATATGTGGACACAGGCACACATGTGCAGACACACCCCACAGACACACACATGCAACCATGGCACCACACCGCTGACTTCCAGAACTCAGTGAGCATATTCACATTCCCAGAGGCTGCAGCAAGAAGAATAACTTGGACATTTTGCTAAGGCACACAGGTGACAGAGATACCACACTGCCAAGATGGTCCCATGATGTCCACTGGGGGAGGCATGAGCACATGCACACACACAATGCACAGGTGTGTGTGTACACAAGGCACACAGACACATACACATTGGGGTTCACAGGCACTTGGTTTTCTTGGGACAGTGCAGGCAGACACTTGGTCCAAGTGGTACCCAAGAGACGAAGATGTGGGTGGTTCTGGAGGGGATTGGGGACAGGTAGGCAGACACCAGGTCAGCTCTGTAGGACACTCAGAGCCAGAAGCACACTGACACTATCACATGCCCAGCAGCCACAGCAACACCACAAGATGACATGCTATACCAGGCACCCTTCCTGCCACCCAAGCAGTGACCGGTTTCCGCCAAGGATAGGAGGTGGATTCTCACCAGGATTTTCCCCAGCTCCTCCTCCTCACATTCAGCTGGCTCCTTCCCCAGGAGTTCCCTTGTTGGCTGACAAACAGCAACAGTGGGTTAAAGGACTGGGTGAGTGAGTGTGACAGGGTGACAGGGTCCCCTCCATCCCATGAGCACTCTAGATGAAGGGTCTCTGGATCCTGATGGGCAGCATGCCTTGGCCCAGACACCCTGATTCCTATGGGCATAGCTCGTGCACCAGTAGCTCCATCTCCTTGCCTCCCATCCCTGCTCTCAGCAAAGCTGATGGGTGACAAATCAGACCCCATGGGAACCTGAAGGCTCGGTCACACCCTTTAGAGCTGAGGCTGAGGCCTGGGACAGTCCCTGGGCCGGGCAGAGAGAGCAGGTGCCAGGGCTGGATCTAGCAGTTGGGCCCCAGGGACCTGTCCTCATTGCTGGGCTCCCCACCTCCCCCAGAGGGGCTGTACCAGGATGGCCTGGATCTCGTCTTTGTCACATCTCACGTGGTATAGAACCATGTCCTGCGCAATGTCCTTGCGGTTTTCCAGCTTGTTCATCTTGTCGTAGGTGTCTGTGTTCAGCACTGACCAGCCCAGGAACTGTGTCAGGGACTGAGGGTGGGTGGCAGTGTCACTACCATGCCCTTCGTGCCCTGGTGAGTACCTGCTGTGTGCCTGCCTTGTGGCTTGGAAGGGTCCCTGGTCCCCAGGCTCCCTGCAGTGCAGCAAGTGCCTCTGGACAGGCCTCCAGGGGCAGCACCTCATGAGCGTCCTGTGCTCCCATGTGGACCAACCCTCAGCACCCCATTGCATGTTGCAGGGCTGTCTGTGAAGCCAGCGTTTACCTCCATGAGGACCTCATCCTGCTCATCAAAGGGCTTTCCATCCTTCCTGTTGTAGAAGGTGGCCACCCCCACGATCTCCTCCTTCTTGTTGACAATGGGCATGGACAGCACGTTCTTGATGACCCAGCCAGAGTCGTCCAGTGGCCCCTCCTGCAGGGAGCGGTTAGGATCGAGGGCACTTGGGCCTGGGCCTGGCCAGGGCTCTCTTGGGGCAGTGGACTCTGTCTCTTCTGCCAGCAGGCTGTGACGTGGGTGGTTCTTCCTGTCTCTCCACCCCTTGGCGAGGAGCTTGCTGCCCATGGTCTTGGTGGCATAGCTTTCACACCAGAGATGTCCCACCAGTGCTGGCTTCACAGGCACGTGAGGTCTGCCACCCCACAGAGGCCTCCAAGAGGGTCCCACGTTGCCCTCCACTTAGAGTTCCCTGGACCACCCCTTTCCATTTTGCACCGGGCCCTGGATGATGTAATTGGTCCCACCTCCCACATCCTAGACGCTGGGCCTAGACGTTGAGATGTGGATGGTGGGCCATTCCTAAGGCCCTTAGACCCAAAGCATGTTCCTGCCAGTGCCCCTGACCACCCCCAAAGAGAGCCTCCCTGGCGCCACATGCCCAGATGGAGACAGATGGAGCAGGGGAGCAGTGCGGCCTTGCGGGGTCGGCAGGAGGAGATGGGATCTACTGAGGTCAGACTGGACCAGCTGATCTCAGATAGGACCAACTGAACACAGACAAGATTAGCTGAACCCAGATTGCACCAACTGAGCCCAGACAGGTCCCGCTGATCTACTGAACCCAGCCCACCTGCAGACCCATGAACAGGAATACAGCCTTCTCATGATGGCTGACAGCCAGGTTGTTTCTTAAGCATCAAACTCTAATTCAGCCCATGATTTATGAATCACAATACCTTCTTTCCTAAGCAAAGAGCACAGTCTTTAAGGTTAGTAAGTAGATACCTGGAACTTGAACATCTCGTCGGCGAAGACATTCATTATGTTACAGATCTGGAAAAGGAGAAACGTGTCACCCAGAGTGGCTGACAGCACACTGTGATCCGTACCCTGGCAGCCTGGCCTGGCTCACAGGAGACAGCCCTGATGGGCAAAGCTGTCTGTGTCGGCAGTGGGCAAGGTGGGGGTGCAGGGTGGACGCGGGCCAGGGAGGGGCCAGGCACTCACAAAGCCACTCTCCGCCACGTAGGTTGGAAGGCCACTGGCCAACGCCCAGTGATCGGCCGGGGGTGTGCTGGGGAGAGAGGCAGAGGGTCAGTGTGGGACGCTGCAACACACGAGTGTCCGCTTGATCCCATCCTCTGAGTTCAGGAGAGGTGGAGGGTCAGGACTAGGAACTCAGGGAGGGTAGCAAGGCCAGAGGACGAGGCTGCCCCCACACCCCGTGTGTGCTTCCTATGGAGGTGCTTGTGGCTTCAGTGCCTCTAGACTCAGCATCAGTTAGTTGCTTGGTGATCCTGGCCCTACTCAAGTTCAACCCTGGTACCTGGATCCTCCTGCCTGTTTGGCGCCTGGGGATGAGTGCTGACCATACAACCCCCTCCCGCAGGCCCTCTAAGCTGGAGCTCTGGATGGGATCCCTCAGGGCGTGAGGCTGCTGGAGATCACCTGACCCGGGGCTGTCCACTCCTCAGGCTGGTCAGCCCCTCCTCCCTGCAAGTCACCTTCCTTCCTCACAGGATAGGGGCCATAGGCCAGGAAGACCCTGACAATGCTCCCAGAGCTGTGCCTGGGCACCAGGGTGACACAGCTTATGAAACCCTGGCACTTACGGGATGACTTTGATGTCTTCCTTGCCATGGAGGATGTAGTCGATGACTTTGTAGAAGACGATTTCCTAGAAACAGCATGTCAGCATGGGGCTCCCCACCTGCTCTTCGGGGACAGGAGCGAGCACCCCCCAGATGCATACAACACCGAGGTCATCATCCACACCACACATGGATAGCCATGTCCACATGCACACAGGTGTTACACATATACACACATGTGTGCACACGGACTGGCCCATATACATGAATACACATTGTTCACTCAGATTCAGATCCACCATTCCTCTCTGCCCCACCCTACCCTGCCACACTCCCTGGGTCCACACAGCGGGGGCTGCTGAGGCCACCACACCCCTGGGACCTCCATTCTGACATGGGGAGGGCAAGACAGCACCCAGTCTGCCCCGTTCCTGCCCACCTTCTGCCCCCAGAACTGGAGCCAGAGAAGCCAAGCTGGGCACCATTGCCTCCCACCCTCTGACTCACCCGGCCGTCGGGCGTACGTGGGCCTGAGTATGGCTGGGCTTCTCCCATCAGCACAGGCCACACATCAAAGAATTCCTGGGCCAAGGAGAGGAGAGTGAGGAGTCTGGCAAGGTTCAGCCAGGCTGGGCATCCCTGGAGCCCACAGCCTCACCTTCTCCTTGGTCATGTCCAGGAGGCCCACTGAGTACCGGTCACAGTTCAGGTAGGCCCGCACAGTGTAGAAGGCCTTGTGGAACTGCCGCTCGATGTCTGTCAGCTCCTCAAACACCTTGTTGGCTGACCAGAGCAGCACCTGCAGGTGTGGCATGTGGTAGGCTGAGGCTCTCACCTGCCTGGCTGCAGCAGCACCGGGGGCCATGTACACCCAGCACACTCAGCTCACAGACATCTGGGCACAGTGCCTGGTTGCGCAACCCGAAGGACACTGGCTGAGGGTACACAGTGCATGAGAACACCCGCTCCTTTGCCTTGGGGCCCCAGAAGCTGCTGGGTATGCAGACTTGCTGGCTTTGGCCATGTCTCCACTGCTGCCTAGTGCTGGACGCATGGTCAGTGATGAGTTAAAAACTGAAATGATTTGCTCTGAGATTGAAAGTCAAAAACCTGACCTGCCATTCCCCATCTGGCTGCTGTAGAACCTGTGGGAAGCTGGGGTCTGAGGATTTAACATCACTGTCTGCTGGGTGTCAGGCCCTTTTGTGTCTCTGCAAATTGTGTCTGAGGGTGATAGGTGAAGGGCACTGTCATGGCTGGTATCTGGATGTCCCCCCAAAACCTCATGTGCTCATAGATGGGGCTTTTCAGAGGTGGCTGCATCTAGGGTGTGTGAATATGGATTAATGGTATGCGATAACTAAATAAGCCCACTGACTGGTTTAGCATAGTTGTTGGTGCGGATGATGGGAAGGCCCACCCTGGGTGTGGGTGGCACCAATTTATAGGCTTGTAGCCTGAATGGAATAAAAGGGGAAAGGAAGGCTTGCTGCTTCCTGTCTGCCCTGCCACGGACTGTTTCTCTTCTGCCATTCCCCCCTGCCATGCTGCCCTGCCTTGGAGCCAGCTAACTATGGACTGAAACCTCTACAAACTGTGAGCTAAAATAAACCTTTCCGCTTTTAACTTGTGATTGTTGGGTATTTTGTCCCAGCAATAAGAAAGTAACTAAGACACCATCACAGAGCCTTGGGCCAACCCTGCCAGGACCTATCCCCCCAACTCTCTGGCCCTGGCCCTGGCCAGGTTCCGCCCCACCAGCTTGGCTCTGTTTCTCTAACACAGGTCTCTTAGACACCCCACCAACCCTATGCATCCTCTGTCCTGCAGTGTGACCTGCCCAGGGCTGACCACCCCCCTTACCACTGTAGCTTCCATGCTCAGCTCATTCCTGCTGCCCCCTCTGAAGCAACCTCTGCTCTGCTGTCACAAGAGGGAAAGGTCACAGAGACTTGACCACTGTTCGCTCAGCAGGGGCCCCCCTCCTGCCCCCGGCTCCCTTACCCCAGCAGGACAGTTTGGTCTTGGCTCCCCACTCTGCCCTGCCTGCTGCTGTCCAGGAGCTGGCGCTGTGGGGTGACTCCTGCCCCTGGACAATGTGTTCACCTGTGCCGTGCACTCTGCCTTCAATGCTCAGGGATGCCTGTTCTAGTCCTCGACCTATTTCCTCCCCTCAGGGACTCAGGACAGTTCACCCGTTGCTACTGCCACAGCTGAGTGTGAGTACCTTCCACCTGTCCTCCCGCACTCTGCCACAGGCAGTTCAGGAGGAAAAGGGCCACAAATTCCTGCACAATCAAGCAGCAATTGCCCGATGGGTCCAAAAGGACCCGACATCAAGTCCATGGTGGGACACACCCTGTCCACTGTGGACAGACACACTCCGTATCCGCAGGGGACAGACATACACCACATCCACTGAAGACAGACACACACAGCATCCACCAAGGACAGATGCACTCCACATCCATTGCAGACAGACACATACCATGTTCGCTAGGGACGGATACATGCTGTGTCCACAGGGGACAGACATACACCACGTGCACTGGACGTACCCTGTGCAGATAGGAGGAAGCTCAGGGCCCCCCCGCCCATGGATTCTTGACCTGGCTCTATCCCTCTCCCCACACAGGTCACTGCTTATGTCAAGCTCAGTCTTAACTCAGTCTGATCCCAGCCCAGAGCAAGGACAGCCTGCAGGCCAAGGCCTTGGTTCCCTGCAGGAGAGGGCGACCTGCCTCAGGAAATGAGGTGTGCAGCCGGGTGCTTGAGCTCCCGGCCTCTCGGGGACACTAAGAACCCACATTCTTGTGTGAAGTCACTTGACTTCAAAATGTTGGAGACTTTCCTCATGTTTTCTTCTGGTAGTTTTACAGTTTTAAGTCTGTGTTTAAGTCTGTAATCTATTTTGAGTCCATTCTTTTTTTTTATTTTTTGGTGCTGGGGATTGAACTCAGGGCCTTGTGCTTACTAGGCAAGCACTCTAACCACTGAGCTAAACCCCCAGCCTGAGTCCATTCTTAAGTAAGAGTTGAGGCCAGGCTTTGTTTTCATTCTGTGTGGAGATAGCTATTTTGCCAGGACCATTTATTGAAGAGGCGTTCCCCATTGTATGTTCTGGGCATCTTTGTCAAAAATTATTCAAGTTGGGTTTATTTCTGGGCTCCTATTCTATTGGTCAATGTCTGATTTTATGCTAGTACCATGATGTTTTGATTACCACAGCTTTGTGCTATATTTTGAAATCCAGCAGTAGGATGCCTGCAGCTTTGTTCTTTTTGGTCAAGATTGCTTAGCTATTTGTGGGAATTTGTGGTTCCATGTGAGTCTTGGGATGGTTTTTGTATTTCTGCAAAGAACGACATTGGAATTTTGATAGGGAGTACACTGAATCTACAGATCACTTTGGGTAATATGGACATTTTAATACTATTAATTTGGGTTGGGATTTAGCTCAAGTGGTAGAGTGCTTGCCTAGCAAGCACAAGACCCTGAGTTCGATCCCCAGCACCAAAAATCAGAACAAAACAACAACAAAAAAACCACAACTATTAATTATCCCAGTCCATGAACATGAGATGCTGTTATGGTTTGTGTCTAGATGTCCCCCCAAAGCCTCATGTGGTAAGAGATAGCTGGATCTAGAGTGTGTGATTACTAAATTGATCCATTGAACGGTTTGGCATGGTTCTGCTGGGATCAAGGATGTGAGCCTGAGATTGGGGGATGGGTGTGTGGGCTGCCCTGGGGGCAGGTAGCCTAGATAATAGATACAGGAAGAAGCTTAACTAGCTGCTTGTTTGCATTGCTTATTTGCATACATTCCTTGCATTTTCTTCACTTTACTTTGCGGCCGGCTGCCGGTCTGCCACGCTGCCCCGCCGCCTCGGACCCAGCGGACTATAGACTGAAACCTCTGCAGACTGTGAGCTAATAAACCTTTCTTCCCCTAACTTTGGGTGTCGAGTATTCTGTCCCAACAACGAGAGAAAAGTAACTAAAACAGATGCTTTTCCATTTATTTGCGTCATCTTCAATTTCTTCATCAGTGTTTTATAGTTTTCAGTACACACCTCTTTTGCTTCCCTGGTTAAATGTATTCCTAAGTGTTTTTATTTTTTTGAGACTGTTATAAATGAAATTTTCTTATTTTTTTCAGTGTATAGAAACATTACTGATTTTTACAAGTTGATTTTTTATCCTGTAATTTTACTGAATTTGTTTATCAGTTGTAATAGCTTCTGTGACATTGATCTGAGAAGTGACTTTTTTGCATTTGCCCCAAAAGCAGAGCTTATGAAAACAAAAATAGAAAAACAGGATTACATCAAACTAAAAGAATTCCATTCTCAGAGAAGACATAAAAATGGCTAGCAGATATGTGAAAGAAGTATTTAATGTTGCTAATCATTGGAGGAAAGCAAGTGAAAACCACAAGGAGATATCACCTCATGCATGCTAGATGGGCTGCTTCAGAAACATGAAAGATCAGTGTCGGCAGGGTGTGGAGAGAGGTGTCCATGTGCCCTGTTGGTGGGGATGTAAATCACACACCTGTTCTGGAAATCGGTACGGAGTCTTCTCATGGAACTGAAATGGATCTGCTGAGTGGTCCAGCAACCCCACTACTGGGTGGTTCCCAGTGGAGCTGAAGTGTGTCAAGGAGCACTGCACACCCATGTTCACTGCAGCGCTGTTCACAGGGGTCAAGGCATGGACCTGACCTAGGCGTCCTCAAGTGACGTCAACTAGGGCAGAGAGACAGATTCCATATGATCTCACTTACATGTGGAATCTGGAACGCCAAATCCACCAAAGCAGAGAACTGGTTGCCAGGGTGGTTGTGGGGCTGGGGGAAAGGGACACATTTCAGTTAGGCAGGAACAGTAGTTCTCGTGGTGTTGGCACAGCAGGTGGTGACTAGTAACACTCTGCTCACGGGAAAAAAGAAGAATTTTAGATGTTCTCACCAAGAAGGGATGATAAATATTTGAGGTGTTGGATATATTAATTAGTCTGATCTAATTATTCCACAATCATACATGTATTGAAACACTACATTGTACCCAATAGGTATGTACAATTATGTGTGTGTGTGTGTGTATTAGTGAGGATTGAACTGAGCACCTTCACATGGAGCCAATCACCAACCTTTTAAAAAAAATATTTAAAAAAAATCTGAGACATGATCTCCTTAAGCCACTAAGTTGCCCGGGCTGGGCTCAGAATTGAAATCTTCCTGCTTCAGCCTCCTAGAGTGTTGATGTGCACCAAGGTATGTACAATTATTATTTGTCAGTGAATAGTAGAATAAATCTGGAAAACTACTGGAAAGATCAAATTGGGAGGCAGTACCTGGTGGGCAGGATGTGTGGGGCCCAGTGGATTGGGAGTGAGGGGGGTCCCTGGCATCTGGGGATGGATGGTTTAGAGATGTGTAGACCCTGGTGAGGGGAAGCTGACTTATGAAAAATGACATCACTTATGGAGGGAGGCTTCAGGATGTCTTGAGGGGCAGGCAGACACAGGTCAAGGAGGCTGGGGCCTGCCCAGAGGGAAGGACTTGACCTTTCTGTCCCTGCCCTAGTGACCTCTGGGCCCATGGCAGGTGCTCAGCCCTCCAGGGTCCACACTTGACCTCTGGTGTCCATCAGAGAGTCCTCACCACAGGTGTGATTTCTGTGAGTCCTGAGGGGTTGACCCCAGGATGCAGGGCAGCAGTGGCCTTAGGCCTTAGGGGCAGCATGAGGACAACATCCGATGGCTCTACAGAAACCAACCTGGTAAGTCCCATTTTGAAGACAGGCTGTCTGCAGAGAGGTCCATCAATGGGAGAACTGTTTAAAAAAAGATGCCTCATAGACCTGGACCCCGATGTCTCATAGTGCTGGATGTGTCCACAGACCTCCACCCTGATGTCTCCTAAGTCTGGGTAACCCTAACCCTAAGGTTGGATGTATCCACAGACCTCTACTCTGATGTCTTTTAAGGCTGCAATGTGTCCATTGTTATTGCTGGTGCTCTTTTAGGGGGGTGGTGCTGGAGATCAGACTTAAGGCCTTGCGCTTGCCAGACAAGTGCTCTACCACTGCGCTAAATCCCCAACCCTGCCAGTGCTCTTATTTTATGGTGAACTGCTGACTGTGGACTGTTCAATCTTCATGAATTAAATTTAAATTAAATTGGCTATAAGTGTAATTTAAGACTATGGGTAGGGGAAAGGTGATCAAAACCTCAACTTTTACTTCCTCATTCCTTCTTTGAAGCTCACCCTTGCCTCTGCTCTTGAGATATTTACTAGGGAAGGAGAGTGGCCACCAGGCCCTTCTCTCTCCACCTGTAACGAGGCATTGTGGCAGGGCTCTGAATGAGACCTTTTAGTACCTCCAGTCTCTTATGCTGCCTCTTGATCTCTGAGCTTCTGCTTCCTACCAAGTGGATGTTAACTCTGCTGCGAAGGCTGCAGTTTTTTCCCTTCTATCCTTAGGGTCTTTGGGACGAGTTGTCCTTGGTCCTGCATACATGGGCAGGACAGTGGGAGGCCACAGATCTACCCCAAGGGGCCCTCGATCACTGTGCTGGAGAGGACCAGGCCACTCCCAGACAGAGAGGAATTCCAGCACCTGAGGTGCTGTTCAGAGGGCCCAGCTGGGCAGGGCAGGAGATGAGGACCGCACATGTACTGACCCCAAGCTGCCTGGTTTGGGAGACAGGGGGAGCAGTGAGTGCCTGGAGAGCAGCTGTAGCTCTGGCTGATTGGTTGTCCTGCACTCAGGGAGGAGGAAGGCAAAGCGTGAGCTCAGGCCTCCTGGGCTGCTTGTTACTAAGGCCTCTTCCCAGGAGCTGTGAGGCTAGCCCTGTGCTTCCTACAAGCCAGGTTCCTGGGAAGGTTTGGGCTGAATCAGAAGCAGCTGTCCAACTTGCACAGAGTGAGTGCAGCTTGCCCACAGCCTGGGGCGTGTCCAGGCACTGGCTTTGTTTCTGAAGTGCTGGTTCGTTCACTGCTGGGCTAGGGCTGGGAAAACCGCACGCAGGCCTCTGACTGCTGAGTGAGGAGACTGTGTGAGGAAAGGGATGCCAAGGTGCTGGGGTCAGCAGGAGGAGGTGGAAGTGGACTTTCCAGGTAGAGAAAAAATCTGTTCTTCCTGTGATGTGGCTGCTTGAGGGGTCAGGACAGCTGGTGAGACCCTCAGGAAGGGGCAGGCGTACGATGGATCAGGCCCCCAAAAAGCTCCCAGGCCTGCACTATGGTGGCATCTCGGGTGTAAGGGTGGCTTTGACCTTGAGCGGTCAGGGCCTGGCCTGACTGATGTCCTCTGTCCAGGGAGGTGACATGGGGGTGACTGAGTCTGGGGCCACCTGGGGGCTCAGCCTTTGGGCGCGAGCTGTGTAGCCACTTCCTCACTCTGGTGTTTCTGAGCCCAAACGGCGAGCTCTTACGGGGCTGCGTCTGCAAAGTTACCCCAAGGAAAACAGCACAGTGCATCTCTGCAGACACTGGGGAGCCTTGGGGAGCACAGCTAGAACGTCCACGAGTACAGGGACTTGGGACCTAGGGTGCTCTCCACAGACATCTTACAGGGGAGTAAACCTGAGGGTAGGCTCAGCTTTGGTTGCAATCAGGTCTCGGTTTGCCAGGATATCGATTAAGAATAATCAACTTAGACCCATTAGAGAACTGAGGTCCTAGGAGACCCCCGGTCTGAGAGGCAGGTAACAGTCACAGTGAGGCCGGTTTGCCCAGAGCCATCTGCAGCCCTAATGCGTGACCATCTATCCACGTGACCACTTGTTACTGTGGGAACAAATGGTCATGTGGATGGGTGCTGGAGGCTGAGTGGGCAGGGAGAGGCCCTGGTCCAGCTTGGAGTTCATGCTTCTGGGGGTTTTCTTTCCAGAAGTTGTAGATCCTCAAGCTAAAGATCTGAGAAAACTCCCCTCTTGATTCTAGCAGGCAGAGGGAAAAAGGAACTATTTTAAAATATGCCCCAAGTGTTCTCCATAACGTTGTCACGTCTGCCTGAGGGTAGGCAGTCAGTCAACTCCAGCCTTCCCATCTCACCGGAAGGGATGAAAAAGAGGTTAAGACAAACTGTGAAGGTTGCAGCCCAGTGACACATCCCAGACTGATTCAACCTCAGGACTGCTGCACAGGACTACTTCCCATTTTCAGGCTCCATCTGAACACAGAGGCTCCAGTGAAAGGGCAGCAAGCTTCAACTATTCAAGAAAAAGTGGCTAGGGAGCCCTGCGCTGGCAAGATGAGGAGCACTTGCCTGCACACACGAGGCCCTGGTTCCATACTGGTGCTGCCCACCCCACCCCGCAGAAACTATAAACCAAAACCAAAAAGACATCAGGAGAAAGGCTACAGACTGAACTGTCTCCCATACCTCCACGCTGGGCCTGACCCCAGCATGATGGTTGGTGGGATACGGCCTTCGGGAGGTGTTAGGGTCACATTGGGCCACGAGGCCCCGTCATGAGGTTAGTGTGCTTGCAGGAGAGGAAGACGTGGCTTGCTGCTCTGTGCTGTGTGAGGAAGTGAAGGTGTCCTTCCCAGACCCTGGTGGCAACACCTCGACCCTGGACTTCTAGCCCCCAGGTGATGAGCTCTACAGGCCTATTGCTGAGGCCACAGACTGTGGAGCTTTGTTATTGCAGTTCTGGCAGAGCAAGATGGAGGAGACAGGAACAACCAGCACATGGGACTGTAGCAAGCATCAGATACAGCCCAGGTCCCCATCAGAGAAGTCATGTGGCTAGGGATGCAATTGGTCATGGCCACACAGTGCAGTGCAACCCATGGAACAGGGTTTGGACAGCTTCCAAGAGCTGTATGCCCACAGAAAGAAAGGAAGCTCTGCCATGCCCCGTACCTCCCTGGTGCATGTCTTTAGCCATGCCTTTTGTGATGTTCTTTATAGTAAATCATGCTGAGCAGAGGCCGGCACCATGTCTTTAAGCCTCTTCAATTGTGAGCGATGCAAACTTCTTTTCTGTATAAAGAACCAGCTTCAGGCATTTTGTTATAGCAACAGGAAAGGACAAATATGTCTGATTTATAGCCCACCCAAGCAGAAGCACAGGTGAAACAACCTTGTATTTTCAACTGGCATCAGTGTGACTGGGCCCTCAGCCTAGGGTTGGCCCCCATCTCCACGAAGATAGTGTCGGAATTAAATGGCTCTGAGAACATTAACTGCTGCAGCTTCTGATGCAGCTGACTGCTTGCCTGGTGTGTGGGGACAAACCTCCACACACCTAGAGTCACAGTGCTCTTTGTTGTGACAGTGTGAGAGACACTGAATTGCTTTCCCTCTGCGTCCCTGAGTGGGGAGTGCTTCCTCATGCATTCTGTGAGGCCAGCATTACCCCAATAGCAAAACCAGATACAGACATTATAGGAAGATGGGCTGGGGACTTAGCTCAGTAGTTAGAGAGCGTGCCTTGTAAGCACAAGGCCCTGAATTCCACCCCCAGCACCAAACAAACAAAAAAAAAAGACATTACAGGAAAGGTAACTGCAGAGCAATACAGCTCATGAACAGAGATACAAAAATTCTTCACAAAACACTGGTAAACCTGTCAAACAACATATGAAAACAATTATACCCCATGACCAAGTGATATTTGTTATACGTATACAAGCCTGATTCAGCATTTAAAAAGCAATTAATGTAATCTACCATGTCAATAGGCTGAGAAAAAAAAATCACATGATCTGATCAATCAATGCAGAAAAATTATTTGACAAAATACAGCACTCATTCAGGATAAAAAAAAATCAGCAACTAGAAATAGAAGAGACTTCCTCAACTAGAAAAAAAAGTTCTAGAAAAACCCTGCTGCTGACCTCATCACGAGGCTCATGCCTGTAATACCAGCACTCTGGGAGGTTGAGGCAAGAGGATCACAAATTTGAGCCCACTCTGGGCAACTCAGCAACTAAACAAGACCCTGTCTCTAAATAAAAAAAAATTTGAAAAGGGCTGGCAATGTAGCTCAGTAAGAAGGTTGTGGGTTCAATCCCCAGTACTGAAAGGAAAAAATCACTTAAAATAGTAATGAAAAGCAGGATGCTTTTCCCTAAGTTGGAATGGCAGGGGTGGGTGGAAGATGTCCTCTCTTACTACTTCTATTCAACATTATACTTGAAATCCTAGCTGGTGTAACAAGAAAAGAAAAGAAAATGTGCATAGATTGGGAAGGAAAAAAATGAGCTGTCTTTGCAGATGACATGATTGTGTATGACATGAAAATACTAGGGAATCACTAAGCAAACCTGGAACTAAGAAGTGATTGTAACAAGGTCACAGGAAACAAGGTGAGCATTCTACAGTTGACTGCTTGCTTCATAACCACAATGAACACCTGGAACATGGAAGCACACCATACCACCCCCGTTACCACCCAAAATGAAAAATGTGTAGGATAAAGCCCATGAAATACATGTAGGATCATTATGTAGAAACTTTGAAATGCTGGTGAAAGAAATAAAAGATCTAAATTAATAAGTATTCTGTGTTCGTGGACCAGAAGTCTCATTATTTTTAGAAGGTAATTCTTCCCAATGTGGTCTATAGATTTAGTACAATCCAGATTGCACTAGCAACCTATTTTATGGATGTTAACAAACTGTTTTTAAAGTTATATGGAGAGGAAAAGGAAACACAATGCTCAAGAAAAAGAACAAAGCCAGACTTACTATAACCCGCCTCAAGACTTACTATAAAATTGCAGTGATGAAGACAGTGTGGTACTTGTGACAGAGCAGAGAGCTCTCTGGAGCAGCAGAGGGGCCCAGACAGATGCAGCCCACCGACCTCTGAGGAGGAGTGAAGCAACAGGATTTCCACAGAATGAATCACAGACATAAGTGTAGAATATAAAGCTAAAAAACTTTGGGAAGATGACACAGGAGAAGGGGTTTTGTAATGAGTTTTTAGATGCAGTGCAAAGTCTAATTAATCCATGAAGAAAAATATGATGAATTGGATTTTATTAAAATTTAAAATTTCTGTTTTGCCAAATATCCTAAGAGAGTAAACAGATAAGGCACACTCTGGGGGAAAACATTTTCAAACCATGTCTGATAGAGGATTTGTATCAAAAGTACTTTTTATAAACCTTAAAATAATAAGAAAACAAACAATGCAATTTAAAGTTAGGGGGAAAGATCTGAACAAACACTTAAAGGAAGAATAAGATGTGTAGGTGGCAAATAAACGTATCAGAAGGTGCCCAACATCGTCTGTCATTAGAGAACTGTAAATCAAACAATATGGAATATGAAATTCCACGTAGTGTCAGGCTGACTAACCCTAAATGACTGTGCTGGTGGGGATGCAGAGCAACAGGAACTTGCATTCATTTCCGGTGGGGAGAGATGGTGCAGCCCTCTCTGCAGTGTCTCACTAAATTAAGCAGTGGACCAGGCAATCATGCACCTTGGCTGAAAACTCATGCGATGGGTGTTCACAGCAGCTGCACTCGTCAAGGCCCCAAGCCAGAAGCAACCACTCTGTCCTTTAATAAGGGAATGGATAGGCAGAGCTTGGTACATCCAGAGGAAGCAGTATTATTCAGCAACAAAAAGAAATGAGTAGCCAAACCACAAGGACACATAGTACATATTGCCAAGTGAAAGAGGCCGGTATGGAAAGGCTACGCACTGTGCAGCCTCTGGAGAGGACAAACTGTGAAGAGACCAGCGGTCGCCAGGGGTTCAGTGGGGGTAGGAGAAGGGATGAGCATGGGGGGCACAGGGAACTTTCAGGGCAAGTTATTCTTTACGACATTGCAATGGTGAGTATATGTCATTCTGCATTTATCAACACCTATAGAATTTTACACTACAGAAAGTGAACCTTAATATGTACAAAAAAATAAAAATCTTTTGGTAGCTTGGGGGATCCAAGAAATACTGCAGACCTGTCAAGAGACTCTTGCAAGCAACTGGAAGCTGCTCCCTTCGGTGGCAGGGAGAGTGTTGATTTATGTAAGGTTGGAGATGAGAGCCATCTGTGATACTAAAGACAAAGGATACTCTGCTCTACAGAGGTGTTTTCCATGGGAGAATCTGCTAACAATCCTAGCGCTATATTCCAAACCATTCAGGTGCCTGGTGGTGGAGGGAGGGCACCACGGGGGGAGGGGCAGGACAGCACTTCTGCATGGTGTGCAAGTGTTGGCTGTGTGATATCCACACTGATGTGTTCGTGCTGCCTGTGAGCTGTGTGGTAGACAGGTGTGGGGCAGTGTGTTGTGCAGGGGGAGTGTGTACGTCAGCTCTGTGTGCTTTGTGTCTGAGTGTACGTGTGGTGAGTGACCAAGTTTTTTCTGTGTATTAGTTTTGGACGGTGGGTGACAAAATGTGTAGTGTGTAGTGGGTGTGAGTATACAGTTTATGTACATGTGTGACTGCTGTGGCATGTGAGTTGTGTGTGGTCTTTCCCTAGGGTGGAGGTAAGCTATGCTGTGATGCAGTGTGGGTGTATATCTGTGATGCAGTGTGTACAGTGTGGGGTACATGATCGTGGGAGTGGCGAGGTCCCTGGGACCAGCAGTACTTGGGGCCTCCTAATGCTCCTGGTTAGGATTTACTCTAATGGGAAAGATTTGCCATGGCATGTGATAGTCTACCTCCTTCTTCCTTCCCCAGCATCCTCCTCCCTGACCATCTTCCCTGTGTCTCTAGCTGCCTCCCTGACTGGCCCCTTAGGCTCCTTTCCATTCCCCGTCCCTTGGCCGGCATCCCCTTAGAGCGCTCCCAGCCCACCCCTCAGCCATACCCGAGCTGCTCCTGCCCACTCAGGTCCCTCTTTGTGGTCAGGCTGAGTCCCTCCCACCCACCGGCCTGCCTTACACTTTTGCTCCCCAAGCATCACAGCCTTTTTCCTCTTCCTCAGTCACACATGAGCTCCAGGATGCCAGACTTTGCCTTTCCCCGAGCCTTGCCCCTGCCTCACATGGCCACAACATCTGCTGGGGTAGTTGTAGGGGAAGGTTGTAGGGTCAGGGCAGAGGCACCTCCATGCCAGGAGCCCATGTGCACATTTTAAGCCTCAGGGAGCCTTGAGTAGCCCCTAAGCATAACCCTGGTGTCACAAGGAGGGCTGGAACCCTGCCTTCGGGATACTGGGTAAAGGTGGCAGCCTCTCATCATTCCTAACAGGTTTGTAGCAGGTGGTTAGAGCCTGGCCCCATTCACAGGAAAAACAAGAAGTAGGGACAGACTAAAGTGGCCTGTCACCTTCCCTGTCCTCAAGGCCATCTTGGGTATGGCTTTCCTAGACTCGGGCTCTCCCATTGCCTTCTTAGTATTTATTCAGGGCTCCAACAGGCCAGGACACAGGTGGGAGGACCCGTTACCTTGGAGCCCTCTCTGGATGCCTTCCCTGCACCCCACGACATGATGGCCCATCTTTCCTGTGCCCTGTGGCATGCTGGTCTTGTGTTTCTGGTGCTCTGCGGTAAGCTGGCCCTGCATTTCCCATGCCTTATGGCATGCTGCCCCAGCAGACCCTCAAGCCTCTCTTATACATAGAGAGAGCAGGATCAGTGTCTCATCTAGGGCCAGACCCACCAGGAACTCAGTCACCATACACAGGCCCTCTGTGCTGTTAGCTCATTTGTGGTTCACACGAGCTCCTTCATGTGTGGTTTGGGGCAGATCTACTATGGGCAGGGCCATTTACATTTCTTCAGGTGCCTCACCTACCACGAAAAGGTGAGAGCAATGTCCAGGCCCGCAGAAGCCCTCCTGCTGCTGCCCCTGACAACAGCTCAGCACCCCCTCAGAGGATGGCTCCTCCTCTCCCTGGAGCAGCCCTGCCTGCTGGGTGAGGGCAGTACCCTCGTCACCCATCTTTGCCTGGCAGATATGGGCAGGAGCACCTGGCCTTGCCTGGCAGTTTTGCCTGGCTCAGACAGAGCACGAGTCACAGCCACTCACCCAGACAGACCAGCTTGGGAGGCTGGGAGGCTGGGGATGGGGGATCACTGGGCATGAGGTACCTGGCCTCGGCGCGTTTCACAGTTGTGGAGGTAGCTCAGATGATGGATCTTCAGGTTTAATGTGGCAAAATTCAGGTACTTTGTGAAGACCTGAAACAGCAGTTGAAACAGCAGGAGTTAGAAACTCCAGATTTTGGATGTGCTGGGTGTGTGCTTGTGGAAGGGACACAGCTGTGTGGCCACTGGCTGTACACAACACATGCACAGATGCACTGCGAGGCTGTGCTCAGCACCCACAGCTGTGGGCTTGCACACAAAGGCTTAGGTGTGCAGGGTTGGCACACGGCTCACACACACAGATGGACAGAGGGACATGGGGCAGTGCATGCGGGTGGGCACAGGAATGCAGTGAGATGTGCACACAGCACACAGGGCCTGTCTCTGGACACTCACATCTTCGTCTTCGCTTGTGAAGCATGGGCCATCAAGCTTATTCACTGCCATGATCACAGCCACCACGTCTTTGCCGTTCATGATGGGCATGGCCAGCATGTTCACTGTCACATAGTCGGTGAGCTCATCCGCAAATGAGCTGAAGTGGGGACACTGCAGCGAGAGGAGAGAGGATGTTGCCGTGAGCAGACTGGCCGTGAGGCGGGGGCTGAACCACGAGAGGCTGCTGCCCCAACCGGCGGTGAGAGACCGCCTGGCCCTGCTGTGGTCAGTGAGCGCTCCTCTACCCTTGGCTCCACCCACTCGCCCCCACTCTGAGCCATGAACCCTGACTCCTGGCACTGGAGCAGTCTCCTCAGCTACTTGCCCTGCTCCACGTGGGCCCTCCAGCTCCTGCTGCCCAAGTTTGCCCCATGACAGACCCCTCATCCAGTGACTGTCTCCTGCCTTCAGCCCCTCTGGCCCAAGCTCCTATTCTCTCCCCTGAAATATAACTGCTGGTCAGCAAGGGATGAGCCCATTCTCACTTGTGGCTTGTCTGTTGGATGCTCACCAGAATGTGTGCAGCTGGTGAGCTGGCATGGAGGGCGTCCACCTGGGGAGCCTCTCTGCCACCAGCGGCAGCCCAGCCTGTCATCCATAGGGAGAACTTTGTCTATCTCTGGCCCCAGGGAGGGGTCCCCTTTCCCACCCTCCAAGACATAGGTTGCCTCCTGTCCCTGGTCTGAGCTTCACCTCCACAAGGAGCAGGTGGTAGGCTCCACCTCAGTCTGGACATCACGAGTGAGGACCAGGCAAAGTCCCCAGATGGCCTTCAAGGAGTGGGACCTGGCCGAAGTGCCCTGGCACAGGCACTGAGGTAGATGGGTCTGGCATTGGCCTTGGGGTCTGGAGCTCCCAGACCCCAAGGGACAGTCTGGTGCCCCCTCCCGGCCCATCAACATTGTCTGCTATGCTGTTGACTGTTAAAGGGATGCCTTTCGGTGGCTCAGCACTGCGGCTCCAGCCACTGTCACAACCTCCCACAGTTTTGGCCAACAGCACATCAGAAGCAGCTACCGGGGCCAGGAGGGTTTCTGACATTCTCCAGAGGGATACTCGGAGCTGCCAGGCTTCTCTTCCTGCTTCCTCCTAATTCTAAAGCGTAGAATGGCCTTGGGACCTTCCTTCCCTCTTTTGACCGGCTCTCCCCTGGCAACCTCACTGTATTTGCTTTCTGGTCTTAGCCACAGTTTTCCCCTTCAGTACTTAAATATGCCTAGGGCTATGTTTTTAAAATTCCCTCACAACCCTCTCACCTGCCATACCTTCCTTCCAGTGCACCTGGGGGCCTGGCCCCCCTTCCAAGACACGTCATGGGTCTCCTTGGCAGGCTCAGGTCCCAGCTTTTCTGCTGAGGTCAGCACAGTACTGACATTTTGCTGACGCCCTCTGACTACCCCTGGGCTGCCCACCTGGACGTTCTTGCTGCAGGAGCTACACACCTGTGGCAGATGTGTCTTTGGGCCCCTGTGGCAGGATCTTCACCCTGTGTGTCTGACCCATGTCCTGGCATCCCTGTGGGTGTCTTATGAGCCCCACCTCACCCCAGGAGCAGGGTGAATAAGTCCTGCAGTCCACAGGTGGTGGCTAGAACCTGGCTTGGCCACCCTGGCAGGTTGGGCTGACAGCTACATCCCTCTGAGCACCTGGTTTTGAGCAGGATCACCCTTAATTCCCTAGGAATGTCTGCACTGACCCCTGGCTGGCAGCTGCCTTTCTGGGCTTCTATGAAACCCTGAGGGGGCATTATATTCTCATCTGGTCTGAATCCACTGGTCTGATTTTGGAGTCTCCCCATAACAACTTCCTGCCTTACCTTAAACAATATGTCTATCTCATGTCTTTCCCCTGTCACCTGATTGTTCCCTTTGTCAGCTTTGGTCACTCTGCGCTCACACAGTGCTGGGAGCTCCCGTCAGCTGAGACAGCCACCACCTGGCCATGGTCTTGGTTGCTTGCTCCCTACACCCTGGGCAGCACCTCCACAACCTCCTCAGCTGGCCCTTCACCCCCAAAATCCCCCAAGGCCACAGCCTTCTCACGGGACCTCCAGTACCTGGCCCTTTCTGGGTTGCTGTGTAAATGCACATCTGAAAGCAAGGACTAATGTGTGGGCTCCCAGTTTGTGAGAAGGGTTTTGGAGAAGAGGACAGGAGTCAAGGTGCCATGGATTAGGGACCTGAGGAGGGATGAGGGTGAGGCTGAGCCCTGACTAGGTCTGAGTTCTGCCCTAAGCATGGTGGTCATCACCCAGGCTCATCACCTTCCTGAGCCTTTCAGGCCTTTCTCACTGTGTACCCTTCTGGGTGACAAGAAAAATGGCCACTTTCCTTTGCCAGGTGTAGGTGAAACTCGGTTTCATTGAGTTTCATTGGTTGACTTGCTGCAAAAGTTTCTGACACCAAGATGAAAACAGTTGTTCTTGTCAGATCCAGGTGAAGCAAGAGCTAGGAAGGAAGGTAGGAGAGGCCCACGCCTCCTGGGATCAGCACTGTCCCCCAAACTTTCCAAGGGCCCTGTGAGACCCTTCTTGTGGTGCATTCACCCCTGCCCTGCACCCTCACATCACCCGCACCCTGCCACTGCGTTTTCCTTCTGCATTTTCTAAGCCTGCAGGAACCTAGACAATGTGCTTTTGGAAGAAGGCCTGTCAGGGAAGACTCCTTGCCAACAAGCTGAAGCCAGCCAGTGCTCATCTCCCCAGCACCAGGGCACACTGTACCGAGCAGCTTGTGTGAATCTTAAACTCTCTGCAGTCTTACCCTCCAGGACGCCCGTGGTTTACTGCAGCAGATGTGTATCTGCAGTGCTCTGCCATGCCCACTCAGACCTTCAGTGAGTCTCTCTGATGTCATTTAGGCTGACACAGTTGTGTCTCAGAGGGACCCACAGCTCTGGTGCTTCTGTGGTCCCGTTCCTAGGGCACACCTTGACACCAGGTGCACCTTTCTGGTTGAGGCTCCCTGCCAACTTGGGACCTCGTTTGAATGAGGTCACCTAAAGTAAAGGGCTTTGTATTTCTTTGGGGACTGCAGAAGGCTTCTGCCTTTCCTGCAGGCCCTTTCTCCAAGAGGACACTGTCCTGTTGTAGTGGGCAGATAAGCTCTTCTTTTTTCTTGTTTTTTTTAAGACAGGGTCTCACTCTATAATTCAGACTGGCCTTGAATTCAATGTAGAGCCCAGGCTGGCCTGGAACTTGCAGAGATCCTCCTGCTTCAGCCTCCCGAGTGCTGGGATTGCAGGTGTGTACCACCATGTCAACCCAGATGAACTCTTCCCTGCTTGCCTCAGTTAATAGTCTGTCTGATCTAGCTGGAGATTTAGCTCAAGTGGTAGAGTGCTTTCCTAGCAAGTGCAAGGCCCTGAGTTCGAGCCCCAGCTAGCCCCCCAAAAAGAAACATGTCTGATCTGCACACTTAATCCATATGTGTGAGGCCCCTCGCTTTGGTTGTTTACATGTGTCTGCAAGCGATGAGCTATGGTGTGAGGGACGGCCTCCCTGGGAACTCTGGCCAGTTCTGTGGCGGTTCATCCCATGCATACATCGACGGCATATGACCACATGGACATCTTGCGGCCACCCCAGGGACTGTGGAAACCCCAGCTCAGGTGTTAGAGCCCAGAGTTTGTGGGGCTGAGGTGCTGCCTCGAGGCTGGCTGACTCTCTTCCAGCACCCCCACCTCCTACAGTGGCCTCTGCCATCCGAGCTACCCTGGTGCTAATGGTTCCAGAGCTGCCAACTCAGCTTTTAACACAAAGCAGCCAGCAGCAGTGGCGAACCTGTGGCGCATGTGTTTGTATCACTGAAAACTCTAGAAGGTCCAGGGGATTTGACACGAGACACACAAAGGCTAGCACTTGCTATTTAGGCATGTTTGCTATGTAGGTGAAGACACTAAAACAGCGAGTGCTCTTTTAAAAAGCAGAGGTCCAGCCCCCATGCAGTCCCTGCCTGTGGAGAGTCAGGGCCTGACCTCCAGGAAAGGGGGCAGGCCAAAACTGCAAGCCAGGTGAGACCACACCCACTCTTAGGCCTTCTCCCAGGATTTTGTCACATTGTCAGTCGACTCTTGGACTCTAACCCTTCGGTGTCCCGACTGACTCCATTCCCTCGCCCAGCTCCGTGCCACCTGAACTGGGGCTTCCCTTCCTTCTCCTTCCGTTAAATTTAACTCTGCACAGAGCCAGGACTAAAAGGCAGGCAGACTACTGCCTCTGAGATTTATAGATAAGACCCTAACAAACGGAACAAAAGCCAGCAGAGAATAAAATTTATCAAAGTCTCTGTGATGCCAAAATAAAAAAGGGGTCTTTTTATTTCAAAAAGAAAACTATAAACTTACTCTGCTTGTGTGCTTGTTTCATGTCTATAAACATATGTGCTATGAATCCATGAGGTTTTTCTACCACAGATTTACAAGAGCTCGATTTTGATTGGCTTATGGGCGCACATAAATAAAACATACCTAAGCTTGCTAAAAATATGTAGTAATTAATTTGAATACTTTTTCATTCATATGACTTAAATAAACCTTTGTAAATAAGCTGATTTAAAATTTGTTGGTAAAATAGAAATGAAGATGCCTTCAGCATCATCAGTGTGTGTTTCTGTCTGGTTTGCTGCCAGAGCTCAGGTTTAATGTGCGGTCATAGAACTGTAAATCCCGTCTAAGAACAAGGGCCGTCTGTGGGACTGATGCAGAAGGCTACGGAACATCACCGGCCTGAGCTAACACATTGTCCAAGTGGATGTGCCACAGACACAGGCTGTCTCTGCTCCTGACCTAAGATCAAAGAAGTTAATGCCGACCTGTGTTCCTGGGTGTCGCCACAGAGACGCGACCCTGACAGTGAGAGCCTCCATGATGCTCGTGTTTTCACTGCCACTTCAGCTTTCACTAGCTGTCTATGTGTGAATCAAGAACAACAGTTAAACAAATTAAGTAAAGGTAGATGGGGAAAATGCTTATAAACGAACTCTTCATGTAATGAAGATTTTTAAGTTAAGTCACATCAAGTAATATATACCCATAAGATGTCTGAGTCAGTTCTAAGTGACTTAAAATACTAAAATGTTAATCACTCTATGAGGAAACAGATGTTTCTAGAAATTGTAGAATAAATAACATAGTCTATTGGTACATGGCCGGCAGTTCAGAATAGCTTGTTCCCCAGTGTTTTGTTCAGCAGATTAAAGTTACTGAGACTTAAAAATTTTAGTTGATAAATATATAATCTTGTATGCAAAGAATATCAGAAGAAATAACTTTTTGCATAGGAATTTTGTGGCAGAATGAAAGGCTAGAGCCGATCCCAAAAGGTCTGAGCACATCTCAGGTTTGTGAAGGACAAATCTTGTGAAAGAAATCTGTAGTGAGCAAGCAGGTTGTAATAAAAATTGTTGCTGCTTTTTCTAAAAATTGGACATTGATACACTGGCATAAAACCCATTATGGTGAAATAACAACTACCACACCCAGGCTTTCCTGGAGTGTTGCTCTCATTTGGTACAAGCTGGCAACAGGTTTTGATGCTAATTCTGAAACCTGTATTTTTAAAATCTCAGCCATCGTCTAACGTTAGCTTTTCCTGCCTTACATTTCCTATTTAGCTTCATAACTAAAGTGGCGGCTCTCTCTCATCGTTTCAGTCAGGGCCTGTGAGATTTTTGTTTTTCTCCCTGCTTCTGCCTTGCTATTGTGGGCTGAGGCTAAAAATGTTTGTCTTAAAGGCCTAGGATTACGTGAATCTTTACTTTTGCCTTTTCTTGATGTATTTAAATTGTTCTGTGTAACCAGACAGTTTCACATGCATTTGTTTCTGAGAGTCACATGCAAGGCGCTGGATTCCTTGCTTTACATTCTTCTCTTTTTGGTACTGGGGATTGAACGCAGGGCTGCACTGCTAGGCAAGCACTTCCCCACTGGGCTGCCCTAGTTCCTCCACTTACAGTCCAGCACTCACTCTCAGCCCAGACCAGTCCAGCTGCCTTTCCATCAGGCGGATCCAGCCTGGCCAAACAGCCTCTCTCCGAGAGGCAACTGTGCTGCAGGAGCTTTCTTTACCTTTTCATAACCGGCTCGGGAAACAAAGATCTTGCATTTTTTGAGATAATTGTTTTGTGTCGTATCATATTTCAATTAGGTTTTTTCATTACTTAGGAAAACTGAGCATTAAAAGACAAGGTTTTGGATTGTTTTGTTTTGCTATGCTTCTTCTATTTGCTTTTTAAACCTTTCAGTGGTCTTCGGCTAATTGCATCATTATTCACGATGATGTAATACCATTTTCAAAAAATATTTTAAAATTCTGACATCTTTGGCAGCCTTCCTCAAGACCAAAGTTCTAAATCAAGTCTATTTGACCTAAAAGTGATCTTCAGATTTTCCAGCTTGGCCCCTGGAGAACCTCAGAGGATGTGTCTTTCATCTTTTTGGAGATGAAAAACGGACCAGACTTAGCTGGCATGTTGGGCTGCACGAAAGACATTGTCAAATAATAGGTGTGTTATCAGTGCAAATGCCCCACACGTCTTGTGAAATGTGTAACAGTCTGAAGGCCCTGGTGTGATGTGACCCTTCCTGCTATTCTAAAGGGCTTCAGACAATGAAAACAGTGGAATAGCCTTGCTGAATTCTCATTACAATTTTAACCATGGTTATTCTGTCTTTTTCTATCACCAGTTTCGATTCTTCCCTAAAAGCATTACAGTTAAATGTATGGAAAAGACTCTGATAGATCCTCTTTTTTTTTTTTTTCTGCAGATACTCTTGACTACAGATTTCTGATAACTAAATAGAAACAGAAATTCCCAGAACTCTAATGAAAAACTGATACAGGTCCCTGACCTTGGGAACCAAGATGGAGCAGAATAAGATTTAATCCTATGAGGATGAGTGAACTGGTAAAATCTGCGGGATTTGTTTCATCTTTATTTGAAACATTGTTGGTTCTTCAATATTTTTGTTTGCTAGGTTTAAGATCTTTCCCCAAGCTATCTGTAGTTTACAGCAATTTGGTAAAATATAATTTTGTAAACAGTGCTGTAAACACTGACTTTTTTCTCTGTACTTGTTTCTTTTTTTTTTTGTACTGGGGATCGAACTCATCTGTACTTGTTTCTAAAGAAAAAAATGAAATACACTCACTATCAGATTGTAATTGTTCGCTGTTTTCTAGTTTTTATTATCTACCTGTAGACTGGACTGGACCCTAAATTTTAGTTTTCTCTACATCTGGCTACAGCTGTACAAATAAGGTTTGCTCTTTCCTCAAACCCTCTCAGCTGGAGCCGGACCACTTGCGGTAAATTTTGAGGCACAAACCGTGCACCCATTTGTGGGCCTCACAGAGAAACCCCCAGACTGCTGATGCCATAGCCAATGCTGTGGGAACTGCAAGCCAGGATGCAAATCAACGTCAGAACAAGACTCCGGGCCCTCCTACTTTCCCTTGCTTATGCCTACTTTTCTTACTCGGCAGGATGATGACATAAAGTTTCATGATCAATAGCTACTTTGGCTAATTTGCCAGAACCTGACCTAAGAAATCCTTGTTCACATAGTGGGTAACTTTGGCAACATCTTCAGTGCAACTTCTTGCCCAAAATTATACTAGTGGTCCTTTTTAGTAATACTTGCCTAATTCCACCCCTTGTTGTGGGAGGGTAAGTGATAAACATGCTCTGGATTGTCTACTGGTTAAATGAGAAAAGGTCTGTGCTGTCACTAGTACTACACGCTGTGCCTGGGTAAATCCCTCTGGGGAAACTGAGACTGTCAGTGTCAAAACGGCTCTGGCTGGTCTCACAGCTCCCTGTGGTCATCCGACTTCTCAGTTGGTTACTTTGAAAGTCACTTTGAAAGCTCTCGGTTCAGGGCTCAAACCACTATAAAACCTGCAGCTATCAGATGACTATTCACATCACTTTGTATTATGTCTTTTTAGAGCTGTGCCTGCTGTCTGCCAAATCTCTGCAGAAGTACAATTCTTAACAAAATAGTATTGGCCCAGCATGTTGACGTGATAGCCAGCACCTGACGAGGAGCTTTGTGAGAAAATCCAGGCCTTCTAGGCCTGAGAACTTCTTCTTCTGGCTTCCTTCTCGCTCAGATGTGACCAAGAATCTTGACGCTGACTCCAGCTGCTCGTCTCCCCTGTACCCTACCACGGGACCCGACCAACTAGGACAGGTCCATTCCAGCACCAGGAACAGTTAAAAGCTGACTGCAATTTGGTGATCAGCAATTTTTTAAGAGAACGACTGTGATAAAAATGCAGAAATGTGAAGTTGATGATCCCGGGATGAAATCCTTCCTGTCAGATCCAGACGGAGTTGGGTGAGGACACGACAGGGGAAGGGCTCATGCCTGCCTCTCAGGTACTTTCACGAGCACTTTTCAAAGGTGTGCACAAGAGATTCCTGCTCATTCCACACGCACCCCACGCTTTGCAAGCCTCCCCTGCGTGCCAAGATTTTCTGTACCAAGGCTCATCTTTAACATTCTATGCAGACAAGATACCCTGGACAAAGCAGCTGCCAACAAGGGCATCTCCACCAGGGATCAGATGACAACTTCTGTCCCAAGTCCCCAAGACCAAGGAGACTTTGTATCTAAGAAGCTTACGTGAATTTCTTCCTTTTGTCTTTAAAATCTTTCTTGTATCTTCCTCCTTGAACATGCCTCAGTTTACTACGACAGGCGCGTTCCCATTGCAATGATCTGCTATTCCCAAATAAATGTCATTATTCTTTGGAGACTCTTATTTAAACTGGCATCACCTGTGCATTCTTGACCTCCTCCCTACTAAACGCTTGTGCAGGGCACGACTTGGCAGGCTACCAGCCAAGTTGCCTGGTTGGATTCTGACATGTCCAGAGGAAGACAGAGAGCCCAGCACCCACCTTCTGGCACCTGTGGGATCTCAGATGTAGGACCCTGTCCAGTGCCAAGCTGGGGTCCAGGAAGGTCACAGTCGTCCTGCAGATCTCAGGCTCTGTCTCCCAGGGTGGTAGCCATGAACCCACAATGCAGTATGGGATATGGGGGTAGATCGGCTCTCAGGCCATGGACTTGGGCCGTGCGCCTTCCAGAGATCAGTTCCACAATCCTAGCACCGCCCTAGGCTCGTGGCAGACCTTAGGCTCATGGCATACAAGATGGCATCCTCTTTCCTCCACACAGTGACAGCCTGGACAGGCCTCTGGGTAGAAGGGGACCTGCAGGCCAGGACACCCTCATTCCAACCCCAGCGTGCGCCTGGGGGCCTGAATGTGCTTCCTCTGAAAAGGTGTATGTTCATGGCTTAGGGAACAGCCAGTTTCCCACAGCCTGCTGCTTTTTGCCTTATATTCAGCATTGGCTTGTGCTGAGGTCCACCTGTGCTGAGGTCCACCTGTGCTCAGGGCCCACCTGTGCTCAGGAAGGGTCTGGCTTAGCTGTTGTGGCTACCTTGTGGGATGATACCCTTTCTGAACATAAACAAAGGCGTAGCAGGTACTGCAAGCAGCTCCCTCTTCTAAGGGGGCATAAATCCTCCACGTGGAGGCCTGTGCACCATGTGCTCACACAGTCATCCACACAAGATCCAGGCTGCTTACACTCTGTGTGGAGGGCACCAGCTGATGGGGGAACCCAGAAACCTAACCCTTGCAGTGCTCTTGTGTGTGAGGCTCTGATGGAAATCTGGTGTTTGTTAGTTTTGACTCTGGTCTCTGTTTATCCAGTGTGAGGTTAATTAGGCCAGCACAATGGAAGGTTTTACAGGTGTCGAGGGAGCAAATAGTGTACCACTGGCCACTGAGGAGATATCACAGAGGCAGGTCTTGAGGAGGCAGCAGCACGGGGCTGGGAGAGACAGGAGAGGCTGCAGGACACATGCAGGCCTAAGGGACAGGACCAAGGACAGTGTGAGAATCTGAGTGATCTGTAGAACAGGGAGGAGCTGGAATCAGCACAGGGTGGGTTAGGGTTAGGGTTAGTAGGAGGACATCCAGGATCAAGGCAGCTGGGGACAGGGTACTGCCTTTAGGGAGTGTGTGCCAGGGAGAAAGGGAGGGAGAGAGGAAGGGAAGAAGGAGGGAAGAAAGGAGAAAAGGAGGAAGCAGAAGGGGAGGAAAGAGGATAACCCACCCCGAATTTCTTGTTTTCCTGGTAATTCATACTTCTGATATTCCATGTGACTTAGGGTGACCCATTTCTTAAAAGGGAAGTGAAGACCAAACTAATCCTGGAGATTACTATATTCAGGTCGCTGGATGGCAGCCTGTTTATAGCAGATAAGTATAAGAGGATTGCCACTACTGCTTCCTTCCCAGCCTTCCGGCCTGGGCCAGGAACGAGGGCAGTGGGAGGCTTCCTAGGTACACAGCCCTTCTGTTTCCTTCTCCAGGAGGGAACGTCTTGTCCAGCAGAAGCTGAGGTGGCCTGGGTCCCTTGGGGAAGGGAGAAGAGTGAGAAGGAGCAGGGAGAAGGGAGAGAGAAGCCCCCAAGCCCTGAGCACCTCGCACCCATTATGCCTGCCCCAGTCATGCCTGGTGGCTTGGTCCTGACAAACCAGCCCCAGACCAGCATTTTTCACTGCTCCCTCCTTGCCTCCATAGACCCTGAATGGCTGATCACTCATTCCTCGAAACACACCCGTGATTCTAGCCCTGAGCCACCGCAGACTCTTATGGGGTAAAGCTGCTTCTGCAAGGGTGGGAGCTGGGGCTCCTCTTCGTGTGGCTCCTCTTCCTGCAGCTGTGGTACCAGCCCAGCTCTGACCCTTCCAGGACCCACCCCAGGCTGCTGCCACCTTCCAAAGGCTTAGGCCCCGCGGTTCACAACAGGGTCCCCCAGTACCTCCTCAGGTTTGAACTCAGCCTGTGGACTGACCAACAGCCTCTACTTGAGGAGCATTTCTGAGAGGTTGCTGACAGTGACACTCTTCCTGCAACCTACAGTAGGGCCCTCTGCAGAGCTTCCTGGAGCTCCTTTCTGCCTGAAGTGTGAGCAGTCAGCTCTGGGAGGGGCCGGCAGCAGCTGGGCACGTGTGACCTGAGCTGTCAGGGAGAGGGCGCTCCTAGAACTCCTTGGAGTCATCTCTTAAGTCCAGGCCAGAGGCCCAGAGCTGACCTTGAGGGTCCAGGGCTGGCGCAAGCCCCATGCGCTGGCCCACACCCACCTCTGTTACGTCCTGTACATTCACCATCTTCTTGGTCTGGGCCACGTGGCCCACCACGCCGATGTCTAGGGGGAAGACGATCTCAGAGTCCGGTGGCACCAGGCAATCTTCCAGGACACTGCCCGGCTGCACGCCAAAAAGCCTTGTGGCGAGCTCAGCCACACCATTGCGCTGGCGGTACATGAAGAGGCTGCATTGGTCAGCGCGCAGGAGGGTGCAGAGGCGCCGCAGGATCTTGAAGACCACACGCTCCATGTTGACACTCTCCTGCATGTCCTGCACCAGCTCAAACAGTACTGTACTCTCCTCCACCTGACACAGCTCCCGCAGGCTGCCACAGTCCACTGGGTGCCCGTCCCCACAGGCCACGGCCACATTCTCAGGACTCAGCTTCTTCTCGAAGTACTGGTGGGCAAAGTGGGGGTTCCCGTCCAAGAAGCCACGCACCTTTTCCTCGCTGAGGCTCATTGTGTCCCCAGGCTGTCCCCTGGCTGATACTGCTCTGGGTGCACATGGCTCTGCAAACTCTGTGGTCAGCAAAGTCTGTCTTAGTGACGATTAGGGAGCCTGGGAGGCAGCTGACTCACACCAGAGAGGGGCCTGTCCCTCCGCCCATCAGACTGCAGGCCTCACCTCCCTGGGGAAACCTGGGTCCCAGAATAGGGCGGGGTAGCAGAATGGGGAGCTCTTCCCTGCTGGGGTCCCGGGTAGCTGAGGGGCAGAGAATGGCCTCTGGGGACCAACTCCCCAGGGAAGTGACCCTGGGACTCTTGCCACGTGGGTTCAAGTTGGTCTTCCTGGGTGCCCAGGCCTGGGCTCAGGCGTGCAGGGGAGGATGATGGGCACTGGCCCTGCCTCAGGGGACGGGGACACCTGAGGGAAGGGTTGCAGGGTGGGGGCACTAGCTCTGGAGGGACGGAGTCGGCCAGCGCTCCTCGTGGCTCTCCCATGCCCGCGTCTGGCCCCTGGACCAACACCACCCTGGTCTCAGGGTAAAGGTGGCATCACCGGGCGGTTGTGGCGTCCCTGATCTCCTGACTGAAAACACTGGCTCGAATCTCGGACACTTTTGTGCTGCTGGGTCTGGTCCTCGCACTGACTCGCAGCAGCCCTGTGGGCACCATGTACTACACAGTGAGGAATGTGACACACTGTGTCTGAGTCTAACTGGGGATCAGCATTTCGGACAGCAGCAGGTGTCTCCGGTGGCGGCCTCAACCAACTGCCTCAGGCACCTTGCAGATGTTCGCACACCCATAAGTGCTCATGGACGGCAGGAAGACGGGGGCAGGGCTTCTGTGCTTGGTACAAGCCAGCCTAGTGCACCTGGCCGTGTCTTCAAAGGCGACAGCAGGAGTTGGTTAGAAGGATTTTTGGGCCCCTCTGAGACAAGGACCAGGAATACCACACCATGGGTCTCCAGTGAGGGAAACTGCCCCGGGGTTCTTTCTCCCCGGCCTTTTTAATGTGGCACTGTTCTTTCAACTAGAATGCAGGGTCTGTGTGTGGTTCTGACTTACTGTATCCAGCTGGTGAAGACATGAGTGTGTGTGTGTGTGTGACACACAGGGTACACATGCTTTGTATTTTCCCAGTGCAAGACTCTGTTCCAGTAAAACTTCTCACCGGCGCCTGTGCCTGCCTTGGCTGGGAGGCCGATTGGACCTCACAGCTGCCATTCCATGGTGAGGCCAGCTGGCCCATCAGGGCTGAGCCGGTTCTGTGACATCCCCACCTCCACTCAGGCATATAGCAGCACCCTTGATGGGATTTGCTTGGAGGTCTTCTTCTTTTCCTAAAATAGAGTTCTGGCTGGGGATGGTGAGAGAGTGGGAGGTGGGGTGGACACAGGTGCTGTGGGTAAGCAGGCATCACGGAATCTGGGGCTGGAGCTGGCCTGGCATGCTGCCTCCACTCCATGCGTGAGCCAGCTGCACCAGGGCTGAGGGAAATGGACTAGGCAGCTGGGGGAAATGCTTTCTGAACAACTAGTTGGTTCCATCGAGACCGGCTCTCCCTGTTCCACCTCGCCCCTTCTCGTGCCCCTTCTGGACTGGCCCACTCTGCTGGATCTCCCCACCTGCACCCCCAACCCAGCCTGGCCTCCCCAGAGTGCAGGCAGGGAGATCACTTGCCAGCGACATGGGCTCCACACTGCTGGGGACACAAGGCCTGGGGACCGTGAAGGGCACAGTGTGGCCTTGGCTCAGAGGTCTCACACACTTCTCATCCTGGCACATGTGAGCCCCCAGCTCTACCTGGAACCACATACAGGTCCAAGGGTGTCACGGAGCCAACACCCCAAGGAGCCCAAACCAAGTGCCCAATGACACTCTTATTCTATCTCCTACCTGTCTCATCTCCCACACACCCATTGGTGTGTGCCAGGGCCCTTGAGTAGGGTGGGTTAATGGTCAGAAAGGTATGCCTGTGAGGCATACCTATGAGACACACCTGTGAGGTACACGGGAGAAACATCTGGGAGGCATAACTGGAGAAACACTTAGGTGGCACATCTGTGCTGAAGGTGCCATTAGACATACAGGTGATTTCTCTGCCCATGTGGCTGGGCTGTGTGAGCAGTCATGGGATTGCTTCTTCACAAGTCTCCTGTTAATTTCACTGTGTTGTGAGGTGGGATTTTCAAGTTAGCCAGTGTGACCTGGGGTCACCCAGCACAGGAGCATGTGGTCACCAGCTGTTACATGAGGAGACTCTGGCTTCTTGCCCCAGACTCGAAAGGACTTGCTTATACTGGGGGCAATATGTTCTGTGATTAAAATCAGTCAGGTGGAAGTGGGGAGTACTTAAGCTCAAGGCCAAAACCCACCATATAAGCAGATAAGGGGCTATGTCTGGGGCCTCACAGGATGCTCTTGGTCCCCGAGAGCGTGGGGAGTGGCAGCCCTGGTGCCTGGCAGTGCCCTGGGCCGGCCGGGACGAGAGTGGGCCTCTGCTCGTCTGGCTGCCTGACCTCAAGTGCATGGCGGCTTCGTCTGGTTGTGTCTTCCAGCTCTGTGGCTCTGCAGGGCTGATCTTGCTGAGGGGGCATGATGAAAAGTGCACACAGGTGTCAGTGCATCTCCATGGGGACAAGAGGCAGGGTCAGGTGGGTCTGCGGGAGGGCCCACAAGGGGCTGGGCCTGGGCAGAAGTAGCATCAGACAGACAGGAGAGGGGTCTTGTGCTGGCTGTCTGGGCAGCGTCCCTTCTCTGAGGCACATGACTCCACAGTGAGGGGTCTGAAGACTGACCACATACCTCTGCTAGGGACTCAGAAGGCCAGCTGCATGCAGGGCTTAGGCAGGGCTGGGGACACCAACCAGGAGGACCCCTCTATGGGCCTCCATCACTCCTCTGCCTAGATCAGGACGTGGCCAGGGGATCATGCCTGGACCAGGATATCCCTCTGAGTGTGGCACACAGGGGAGGAGGTGGAACACATGTCCCCCAGTAGCTTGGGTCTCTGGCCCATTGAAGCTGCACCGTGTAGAGTCCCAGGCAAAACGAGCCCTCCATAGCACAGGACCACCTGCTCCACATATAACCATTCCTGCTCTTTCTTAAAGGGGCCCCAGGCCTCTTGACATCTACCATATTTTATTTCAGGCTCTGCAGACACAACTTCCATAATGGGGTAACAGTTGTTAGTTACACTATCCCACAGCCAGGTGCAAACAACTCCCTGCACCCTTGGCCAAGACAGATCCAGGTGCCCTGGGTGGCCTGGGAGGGAGGCCTTGGCATGCCTGGAAGTGGGGAACCTAGAGGCTCAGGAAGGGAGGCAGGCTGAAGCACCACATTAGCTCAGTGGTCAGACCTGACTGGAGGAGAGCCAGAGCTTTGCCCTGGAGATGGCACCTCCTCCACTAGCCAGACACTGCTGCCTTGGAGAGCCAGTCCTCAGAAGTGTCCTCACTTGTGGCCTTGTGGGTTTGTGCAGTTTTCCAAGAGTGAGGGGCTTGGTTGCAGGCTCGATACTGGGTGTAGCTTCAATCTGCACTTGGGGCTCCATCCTCATGTGACCTGGCTGTGCACTGTCCCCCATCCATCTTCTGCAAAGTCTTCTGATGGTCTAAGGCAGACAAGCATCAGGGTAGATGGAATGTAGGCTTCGGGTCCTGGTGAGGCTGTGGAGGATGGCACA
This sequence comes from Hystrix cristata, assembly GCA_004026905.1. Lineage (NCBI taxonomy): Eukaryota > Metazoa > Chordata > Mammalia > Rodentia > Hystricidae > Hystrix > Hystrix cristata. The sequence continues at coordinate 41,843 of PVJO010012528.1, forward strand.
GTCCAGCTCAGTGACAGTGGGACTGTGAGGAGAAACCTGGGCATCCAGCCCCAGGGCCACAGGGAGGTGAGGCGAGGACGGCGTGGTCACAAGAAGGCCCTGTGGGAGAGGACTGGGAGGCAGTGGAGTCCTGAAAGGGCTGAGTGTGCCCAGTGCTCCAGGGGACGAGGAGAAGCCTCGCTCCTGCGCGAACCAGGGACAGCCCTGCTGCTGACTGAAGCTGTCAATGGGCTGGTGATCCTGAAATGCCTCCCTGGCCTCCTTTCCACCTCGGTCCCCAGGGTCAGGCTCTGAGACCTCTGCCTGGCAGCAGCACCCTCAGCTCTTCCGGGCACCCATGTGGGGGTGGCCACAGCAGGGCAAGGAAGCCCCTGTCTAAAGGTGGTTGCCTTTTCCTGAGTTCCCTGGGGTGGTCACTCCCCCGGCAGGTCTGCCAGGCCTGATCTCAGCCAGGTGGCACACAGGACATGGACGCGGAGGATGTGGGTATCACAGCCACTGTCCTGTCACCTGGGTGCTGGAGGCTGCTGTCCTGGTCATTGTGAGTAGGACCCATCTGTGGCTGGGTGTCCAGGGAGCCAGGAGACCAGTGTCACCGCAGGACAACCTCCTGGGTACCCTCACAGCACACAGTGGGGCTCATGTCCTTCCTGATCATGGATGTAGAGCTAGTGTCAGGATAGGAAAACACACTTAGCACCAGGACACGGCTATGGGCACCTGGAAGTGGACAGCTGCCCCCAGCACACCTGGAAAGATGGGACAGCAGGGTTGAGGATCAGGGCCATCATCTCCAGAGGGTTATGAATGAGGAGGCTTAGCTGCTGAGACCCCACATGGGCCTCGGGGCACCATGCTGAGCTCTGGGGTACTGGAGTGCATTATGCCTGTGACCTGAACTACTTGGGAAAATGGGCTTTGGACAGAGCTGGGTCTTGCTGAGCACCCAGGGGTACCTGCGAGTGCAGGCTTTGGAGGAGCATCGCGGGGCTCAGGTCAGCTGGTGCCCAACATGTCCTAAGCCCTGAGAGCGGGGTGGAGAGGCAGGCTGGACTCCTGCTAAGAGTGGAAGCAGGCCTGCTGTGAATGGATGCTGAGCGATGCCTGGTGTGACTGCAAGGCTGTGACCAGGGGAGCATCCTGAAAGCCGCATATTCTGGCTTGGAGAATCAGCTCCTCTGGACCTGGGGCTGCAGCGAAACTCTGCCACCCACTCCAGTGAGGAGCGCTGCCTCGCCCTGCAGCTGGCTGCAGGCAACTGACCCATGGCTTGGCTGATAGGATTCGCGTGAGGCGAGAGAGCCGCTTCTAAATGGCCATGGTGTGGGTCCACCCATGCTTGCTCCTTATCCACAGGAACATCAGGTCCCCAGAGGGGCCGTTCTCACGGCCAGAACCCTAGAACAAGGATGCACATAGCCCTCTTGCTGCTGTGAAGTGTGGGGTGACCCATGGGTGACTCTGGCTGTTGTGAGCCATGAGCAGCTGGAGTCATTTACCGTCTCAGCATCACGCAAGCTGTTGACCTATTTTTAACCTCAGATTTAAGGGTTAATTCTGTCTCCAGGTCCTGAAACACCATCAACTCTGTCCATGCAATGTTGTCGCATGTCCAGTTTTACCCGTCCACCCACACGTCTGTCCATGCATCCATCTGTCCATCTACCCATGCTCCTTCCCTCTTTCTGTCCGTTCCAGTCTTCCACCTACCATCTGTCCCCCATCTACCCTCCCTCAGCCCCTCTTTCTCCTGTCCATTCCTCCACCCACCCACCATTCTGGAATGGTCGCGTGTGTTTCCCTAGGTTCCTGCACTTGTGTGAATTGTCTATGTGTCTTTGTTCACAGGGCTGACTGCAGTCCTGGCACCAGTTCCATGATCCTGGGAAAATTACTGGCCTTCTCTGTGCCTCAGTCTCGACTCACAGAAAAACTTACTGTGCTTTACGGATTAATGGAAGGTCTAAACAGACTGATCTATGTAAAACACAAGGGACAACACTTGGTTTGCAGGTAGTGCCATGTGTGCTTAGTATTATTATTTTAAAAATTATTTTATATAATTGCTTCTCAGCCTTTTGGCTAAGATCAAGTGTAAAAATTATTTTATTGCTATATGTATGCAATATGTAAATAATCATATTGAATTAGGGAATTGGTGTATACATATGTATCTCATATTCTGATCATTTTATTTATTTATTTTTTTTTTTGGAGACAGGGTCTCGCTATGAAGTTTAGGCTGGCCTTGAACTCACTATGTAGCCCAGACTGGCCTCAAACTCACAGTGATCTTCCTGCCTCAGCCTCCTAAATGCTGAGATTACAAGTATGTGCTACCACGCCCAGCGATCCTGATCATTTTTTATTTCCTTTCTCTTTCCTCCTTCCTCTCTCCCCATAATTATTATCGTTGTTATTATTTTGGGGTACTGGAGATCAAACTCAGTGTCTTGCGCTTGCTAGCCAAGTGATTTACCACTGAGCTAAATCCCCTGACTGCTCCCCCGGCATTATTATTTTGAACATCTATAAAGGGTTTGGTCACATTCCTTCTTACTTGATTCATTCAGCACTGCCTGTAAGATCCAGCCTGGTTATTTGAATTGCTGTATAATTCAGGCTGTGTCTTCACTACATTTTTTACAGTGGTATTGGAGTATAAGTGAAGAAAAGAAAACTCTGTATATACATAATTTAGTGGAGGGCTGAACTCTGTCTCCTGAATTGAGGCCGGCTGCTTGCAGGCTCCTCTCTGTAATGCTGACTCCCTTGTGTCCCCCGTGGGAGATGCCTGACCTGCATTGTCTCTGCCCTGCTCTGGACACTGTGGTTGAGACACTACCCAGCTGTCATACAGAGGGCTGCCTGGGTGGGCCAGTTCTTGCAGTAGGTTTGGAGCCCAGTTACCCCACCCCAAGGAGAATAACTCCTGACCACACACAGGACACCACAGACAGCGCTGAGCACCTCTGCATGACACATTCCAGGGAGCGTGGAGCAACCCCGTGCCGTCACCCAGCTAAGACAGCTGCTCGCAGAACGGAGGGACTGTCACTTCTGCCTGTGAAGAAAGGCACTGCAGAGAAGGGCCCATGTCTGATTTCACCAGCACCAGGTAACAGAAACACAAGCAGACAGCCTGTGGTCGCCACAGTCACACTGGGAACAGGCATGCAGGGTCTTGAGGACCTGACAGGAAAGATGAATGTGACAAGTCAATCGCACAACACCACGGTGTTGAAAATTATCCTAGGTGTTCCCTGAACGTTTTCTTAGATAAGTTTAGAAATGACACATCTTAAACTGAAATACTTATCTGCTTTCATTTTATAATTCAGTGCGACTGGTATATCTTGCAAAATCCACTTTTGATTTTTATAACGTTGTCACCGACTGCAGTGTTGCAAATTGGCCCTGAATAGAGGCCTGATTGCTGTCTGACTCAGCAGGGGCCTCGCTCTGCGGCTGATCATGTGCTATCTGCAGAGGCGGGTGCCGTGTTCACCGAGGCCAAGGAGCATGCCAAACGTGCCGCTGGGAGCTGGGAGCCGCTCTGTCAGCCAGGTGCCATAATGGCTGCAACCACAACCCACTCGGAATTAAGTCTGAGTTATTCACATTTCCAATCACTTTATTAAATCTAGTCAATCAACAGAAGAACCAGGCCTGACTCACAGCATTTGCAACTCAATGCTGCAAGTTGACCTTGGCGGCAGTCGCCATGGTGCAGCCATCAAGTGGAGTTGCTGGGAAGGAACTGGGGAGAGAAGCGGTCTCTCCCTTTTCCTTGGCCAGGAGCACCAGGTGGGAACAGTCTGAGAAAGCAGATAGCAGCAAAGCATGGTGAACTAGAGAGTGATGATTCTAAGGATTTATCACTTATGTTTTAATACCATTTATTCAATTGTAAGTTTGTATAATTTTCAGTAGTATCTGTAATTAATGACTAGCTCACAAGATTTCTAAGGCTTTTTTCGGGGGAGGGGTTGGGTTTTTTTTTGAGATAGGGCCTCACTATGTATCCCAGGCTGGCCTTGAACTTGCAGCGACCCTTCTACCTCAGCCTCCCGAGTGCTGGGACTGCAGGTGTGCACCACAGCACCTGGCCTCCTGAGGCTTTAGCCTCAGCTCGGGAGCCAGTTGAGCCCCAGCTCATCTCTGACTCCATGATGGTTCTGACCTCATCAAGGATCCCTTAAAGGAGGGCTGGCGATTTAGTTCAGTGGTAGAGTGCTTGCCTAGAATGTGCAAGGCCCAGCACTGCTCCCCTTCCCCCCAAAAAAGGGATCCTCTAAAGGAGACCAGCAGCCATGGCACCAGAAGCCTCTGGCAGGGTCAGCCGTGCAGGGCACGACTTCTGGGTCCTCCCTCCCATGACTGCAAAGACATGACTCCCATCACAGCCCCTGCAGCCTTGGTGGAGGACCCTGTGCCAGGCGTGCTGAGCACCAAGGCCCAGCTCCCCACCGGGCTTCTGGCCCACAGCAGCAGGACAGAGCAGGTTTGTGCTGTTTTAAGGCACTAAGTCTGGGACAATTTGTTACACAGAAAGAAAGGCTAATGAGTGTTGAATTCCTTAGTTTGAACTTGAACTCACAAAAGAAAAATCTATTTAAAAATTCTTACTTGTGGAGCTTTGTAAAGTGGGCTTTGAAATGTGGCAAGATTCTGGAAGGCCAGACTAGAAGTCAAGAGCTAGGGCTCAGTGGGGTGTAGAGGAACTGGGGAGGGGGAGCAAGGAGCTGGCAAGACCAAGCCAAGGGGCACTGTGGCCTGTGGCTGGGTGTGTGGATTGGCAGAGGAGAGGTGGGAAATGGTGACCTAAGAGGCAATACTGTACAAATAAAAACCAGCAAATGAAATGAAACCCTGAGCAAATTCTGTGTTGTTTACAAATGTAGTTGAGGACGAAGGTCTTTGTTTTAGAGGGTTAGGAACACAAGGTCAGGTGACATGTGCGGCAGGGGTTGGGGAAGGGCAGGGTCCTAACCGGTAGAAACAGCATTCACCTGCCCAACAGCACCAGGAAAGAACCAGCAGAACATAGACGGAGGCGCTGAATGCTCGGCTGCCAACGTCCCCACGCTGAACCTGCAGAGCAGCCAAGCAGCTGGAAGAGGCTCACAGGCTGGAGAATCAGTGTGACCTACCCAATGGCCATGGTGTGCTAGGCATGGCAGTGGCAGAACCCTCATTCTACCCTCAGGGCCCTTGTCTGCCTCAGGGCAGCTCTGGTGGTTCTACATATTCTAGACAGCTTGGGAGTGAGGAGCCTCCAGGTACAGGTACGAGAGCCAGCACCTGGGCAAGGCTGCCAGGCAGAGACACAGTGTAGATGTAGCTCGGAAGTCCTGGACAACCCCCAGGCACATGCATCCTTGGTTTCCCTGAGTTAGGCTCCCATGGGTGCTTTAGGGAACCTGAAACCTGGCTTGCCAATCCCAGATGGTAAGTAACATCAGGTGCCACCACAATGCCAGGATTTTATCCAACCCAGACATGCTGTCTGTTGGATGCCACAGTCACCAGACAGCGGCTCACTTGGTGTCAAAACTGTGGGCTCTTTTGGAGGCCTTGAATGGCACACACCTGGAACTGCTAGGCCCTGTTGTTGAGATAGGAGACAGAGCATGGCAAAACCGGCTGGGGGAAATGAGTGGGACCTGTCAATTACAAGATCCCAGGGCAATGCAAAGACCCCATGTATAGAACTTCTTTTGAGGTCCCATAAGGTGTGGATGGCATAAAAAAGACCAGCTATCATGGAAAGCTGCTATCTTGAGTTTCCATGATAGCCTGTGCCACATTTTTAACCTCTATTTGTCTTTGTTTGGCTCAAGTTCATTCTGTTGAGCTGGTCTCTCCCATACCCATTCACCCCACACTTTTCAAACACACTCTGGGCACCGTTTTTGACTTGTCTCATCCAATTCTTTGTTTGAGGCAATAATGAACCTGAAATACTTTTGATTGTTGACCCATTTCTAAAGAAACTACCCTATAACACTGTGGTCGAAGCAGGGCTAACCCAGAATGATGACAGCTGTCCTGTCTGGCTCACAGCACGGGAGCACTTGATTGGCTTTTGAGGGACCAGGCCAAATGTGGTAGGAAATCTATGTGGGTCACTAGAGAATAGGCTGCAGGGCCAGAAAGCACAACAAAGCATTACCCCACATGGCAGTCAGTATCTTTGCCTCTTATCTATAGCCGTGGGGGGGTATGACTATAATCAGAAAACTAAGAGACATACACATTAGAAAACCAAAAGTTAAGATTGATACAGGCAATTTATAAAGGAGCATAGGTGGGAATATTAGTTGGTACAAACAATATAGCTTGGTATTAGTGTATAAAATGAAGATATGAGAATACACTTCTGCTAAAGAAAGAAGAAAAATATGTGTAACAACTTTAAAGAATGTATTTTCTTAATGAATGAATAAAAAGGTAGGGAATAAGGAACAGAGGAATAAAAATAATTGAGAGAGTATTGCTAAACTATAACCACAGCAAAATTATATTCAGCAAGAATAAGTTAAATACCCCAATCAAAAGGTAGAGATTGTCAGGCTGGATTTTATAACAAAACAAGAAACAACTCCATGTTGTCTTCAAGAGGCAGAAAGAGGTAGAGATTAAAATTCAAGGATGGGAAACAAAATACCATACAAACAGCAAACACAAACAAGCAGGAGTAGCTAGAGTACTGTTTTTTGTTTTTTGTTTTTTTTTTTGTGCTGGGGATTGAACTCAGGGCCTTGCGTTTGCTCTGCAAGCGCTCTACCACGTGAGCTTGAGCTAAATCTCCTGCCCTGTGTACTGTTTTAATAGCACCCAAAATAGTCATCAATAAAATGAGTCTTATAAGGTAAAGAGGGACGATTCATAATGTTTAAAGGTCAATACATCAAGAAGACACAACAATCAAAAATCCATAGCCATAGTTGGAAATTTAACACACCACTCTCAGTAATAGGACAATGACATAAAAAAAAAGAAATAAATCAAAAGAGATGCTGAGGACTAGTATTACCCTGTTGACCGCCTTACTTTCTGACATCTATAGAACATGACTATTAATTCAGAATACACTTTCAAATGTATGTGGAGCATCACCAAGATGGACTACACGCTCATCTCAGTAGATTTCCCAAGATCAAAATCTTACAGAACATGTTTTCAGACCATAAGAGGATTAAATTAGAAACCTACAACAAATCTAGAAAAGACCCCTAATGTCTGAACACCAACTCACTTCTAAATGACCAGTGAGCCAAAGAATAAGTGACAAAAATAATTATAAATATTCTGCTGGAATAATAATGAAAATACAACATGATAAAAATTGTGAGAGGTAATTAAGACAATATTTAAAGGGAAATTTATATTATTAAATGTTTAGAAGAAAGGTTTCAGGTCAGAATTAGGAAAAGAAAAGCAAACTAAAGCCAAAGTAAGCAGAAAGAGGGAATTAACAAAAGATGAAAATCAATGATCAGAAAACAAAAATAATGAAAACGATGAAACCAAGACCTAGTTTTTTGATTAAGAAACTAGCTAGATTAAGAAAGAAGAGAGACACACAGATTACCAATATCAGGGATGAAAAAGGGAACTTCACGATAGATCCTACAGATAAAATAGAAGGAAAATGATTTATAAAAGTTCATTTTGGGGGTTGGGGATTTAGCTCAGTGGGAGAGCACTTGCCGAGCAAGTGCAAGGCCTTGAGTTCAATCCCCAGCAACTCCCTGAAAGCTTATTTTGTCAGCATTTTGAGGTATATTTTACATAGGATGAAAGTTTTGACTTCCAATGAAATAATGTGCACAGCTTTATGCCAAAACAAGCTAAAGGCTTCAGTGAAACAGACAAACTCCTGGAAAGTTTGAGTCACCATGGGTCCTCACAAAGACCTTTGACCAGAAGAGCCTTGTGCCTGCTAAAGAAATGGCAATCACAGTCAAGGTCATCCTAGAAAGAAAACTTCAACCCCAGATGGCCTCACATGTGGATTCTGCTAGACAGTTGAGGAAGAGAGAGCACAGATTCTAAACAGGTTTTTACAGGAGAAAGAAAGGCAGGAGGGTGCTTTCCAACTTACCTCATGATCAACACTGTGCTGACAATGAAACCAGAGAGGAATATTACACAAGGAAAACTAAAGTAATACAGGTCATTAACATTGACACCAAAACTCTCAAGAATAGTACAAACCATGCTCATTACGTACAAAAACATTGCATATGAGCAAGTAGGGTTGCTCTTGGGGACCCAAGGCCTGTCTGACACTTGCTGTCATTTGGAGGGGCTCTATGTGCCCCACAGCCCATGTGTTGAAGGCTGGGTCCTCAGGATGGCACCACTAGGAGGTGGTGGAACCTTCAAGAGTGGCCCTAGTGGCCTGGGTTGCTAGGGGTTCTGTCCTCAAAGGAGGTTCAGGGAGTTTTCCTGCAGCCCCTTGGTTGTTTCTGCAAGAGGGCTGTCATAAAATGAGCTAGCCATCCTCTCTTGCTTGGGATGTAATCTGCATGCACCACGGGATTGGTCAGAACCTGCATCACACTGTTTGACTTTCATCCTCCAAAACATGAGATATGTAAACCTCTTTTCTCTGTAAGTAACTTACCTCAGGTATTTTGTTATGGTGACAAAAAGCTGACTAATACCATATTTGCAATCAGTCAGTACAATTCTCCATATTAATAGATTGAGAAAGGAAAGTCTTGTGACCATTTCAGTGATGCAAAAAAGAAAAAGCATTTGACGAGATTCATCATCTGCAAACTAGAAGTAGGTTTCAACCTGATAAAAGGCACCTACAAAAAAGGAAGGCTTACGTTATGCTTAAAGGTGAAAGACCAGACCATTTCCCACTAAGACTGGGAGCAAAGCAAGGCTGTTCCTCTCCTCACTGTTTTGCAGGAGGCCAGGCTACAGGTTGGGATGGAGCAGTAAATCTGTTTCTAGTTACCACTGACATGATTGTCTATGTGGAAAATTTAAGAGATATATAAAAATATTTGCTAGAATTAGTAGGTGAATTTATTAAAGTCACAGAATTAAAGGACAACTTAAAAAAATCAATTGCATAATTGTGTATCAGCTGTGTAATATACCAGTAAAAGCAGTTGGATATTAAAATACTCTTTAGTGTAATATTTACAAAATCATGAAAATATGAAATGTTTACAGATGAGTTTAACAAAATGTGCACTGAAAAGCTGTAAAATATTGATGAAAGAAAGTAATGGAGACTTAGATAAATGTAAGCCAGAAGACTCAATATTGCCAACACTTCAGTTATTCTCAAATTACAAGTCCAATTCAACCCCAATCAAACTCCTGATAAGGCCTTTTGGTAGAAATTAAGAAGCTGATTCTAAAATCCATATGGAAATGCAAAGGATCTAGAATAGATAAACAGTTTTGAAAAAGAAGAACAAGTTTGAAAGACTTACACTGCCTGGTTCTAAGATTTCCTACAGTGCTCAATAATCTAGACAGTGTAGCATTGGTGTAGGGCTGGACCTATCAGTAGGACAGATCTGAGAGCTCAGAAGCAGCCTCATATATTTACCATCACTTGATGTTCAACAGAAGTGCCAAAGTGATTTAAGGTTAAGAGTATTTTTGCAAATGGTGCTGAACAATTGGATATCCATATGTAAAAATAAAACTTTGACTATTACTTCACACATATACAAAAGTTAATTTGAATCAAGTCACGGACATATGTGTGAGCTAAAACCGTAAGACTTCTGTGTTGGGTGTGGTAGCACATGCCTGTGATCCCAGCACTTGGGAGGCGGAGGCAGGAGGCTCACCGAGAATTTGAGGCCAGCCTGGGCTACATACAGTCCAAGGCCAGATTGAACTACATACTGAGACCCTGTCTCAAAACACAAAAACAAAACAAAACAAACAAACAAAAACAAAAAAAGACTTCTAAAAGACATGAGAGGGACCATTTGTGGTTTTGCTTCAAGAAAATATTTCTGGGACAGTTCACAGACTTGTAGAAAAGAAAAGTGATGGAATGGCATTAAAACTGAGAAGTTTTGCTTTTAAAAGAGATGTGTAAGAAGATAACAAGGCAAATGAAAAGGTTGGGAAAATGTATTTTAAAAACATTTATCTGACACAGACTTGCATACCAAATACATAAAGAACACTACTGCTCAGATACAAAAGACAACCTGATTCTTTCACATCATCAGAAGATCTGAAAAGACCCTCATGAAGATCCTGTGGCGTTACTCACACTGAAACCACAACCAGATGCCACACCAGGTCCGTTGGTCAGGGCAACACCATCAGGAGGCTGGCTGCTCACACATTGGCATGGGGAACACAAAAGGGTTTGGCCACTCTGGAAGTCGGTCAGATTCTCTGAAGTTCAACAGGATCCTATGACAAAACCCAGCAATCCCTCTCCTAAGTGTATTCCCAAGACAGATGACAATATGTTCACAGACTTATACTTGAATGACACTACCAAGCACCTCTGAACAGCACTTACTCTGAATAACCTCAGTGAAAAAGCCCAGTGACAAAGCCCAGATGTCCACCATTTTGTGAATGGATAGACACGTCAGCAGAATTATACTCAGCAATAAGAGCAAATGATCCACCAATTCATGAAACAATATGCACAAACCTGAGGAGCGTTATGCCAAATGAAAGAAGCCGGACACAAAAGACTGCCTCCTGTGTGTGTCTATGCACACAAAACGCTAAATTAAAAACCACAGTGCCAGGCGGCAGACAGAGCTTGCATGAGCCCAGAGTGCAGGAGGGGTGACCAAGGAGGGGCTTTGGGGCAAGGGAGGACAGTCGTGCTCTGTGAGGCGATGGTGAGGCACCCCACCTCCAAACTCACGGAGTGGCACACTTAAAACTAGTGTGCATAAACTGCATCTCAATATAGAAGGACACAAAAAGCAAAGATAGATCGGTATTACTCATATCCAGCAATTTCCTTCTTAGGTACATACTCAAAAATGGATGCCCAAGAGCTTCAGGGCACACAAATTAGAAAGCTCACAGTTCATAATATTCCCAACCCAGAGGCAGGTGTGCATCACCAACGAAATAGGCAAAGCAGCTGTGACATTTCATACTCTTTGTAGCCAGCAAAGAGTAAGCTCCAACTGCATACAGCAACATGAGCACATTTCACAGGCATAAAGTCAAATGAAGGAAGCTAGACATGTGCACATCACACTCTGTGATACTGTTTATGTGACGTTCAAAAGCAGGCAAGAACAAAGCAAGGTGGTTAAAGATCTGTGCCTGTCAGTAAAGATACCCTCGAATGCAAGGAAGTGGTTTCAGATAGAGTGGGCAGTGCTTTGGCAGCAGGAGATGATATGGCAGCTACAGGCTGGTACTCAGGCCCTGTGATGCTGTTTCTTGGGTGCAGGAAGGCGGGTGCTCATTTATAAGTTATTATGCTGCTACATGTATATTTCATGATTTCTGTGGCTCTCTAATATTTTGTGAAATGAAGCTTTTGAAATAATAATTAAGATACATCATTGTGCCTGTGAGATTCCCACTGCTTGGTTTCATGAGAGTGCTCTGGATGACTCACCAGTGTGCAATTGCCAGGGAAGCTACTGCGCTTGTGCAAGTGACAGATCAATAGTGGCTATTCCTGGAAGAAAGGATGAGGATTAATAATGAAAGAACATTTCAGCTATCTGGTCAGTGCAGTGGTGTGAATGCTTGTCACCTAGGAATCCATGTGCTGGAAACTTATCCCCAAAGTTCTGTACTGATGGTATTTGGGAATGTGACTTCTGGGAAGTTACTGTGGCTTGAAGGCCCTGAGGTTGGTCCATGTGTGGGTCACTGGATTGGAGGCTCAAGGGTTGCCCAGGAGCAGCTCTGGTACAAAAGGGAGCCCTCTGCAAAGCCAGCAGACCCGGCACCAAGCTTTTGGACTTCCAGCCTCTAGAACTATGGCCAAATAAACTGCACAGTCTGTGGCATTCAGTTACAGCAACAGAAAACGGACTAAGACAGTGAGTTAAAAAACAAAGGATAAAAATACTAAAAAGTGATAAATTAGAAAAATAATTAGAATTAGCCAAATTAATTAAAGTCAATAGTCTAAGAAATTTTAAGTGCTAGTAAATACGTAAATATTAAAATAAGATTTAAAGGTGATAGGCAATAGCATTCCTATACACAAACAATACACCCACCGAAAAAGAAATAACAAAAGATATACCTTTCACAATTGCACACACACAAAAATAAAATACTTAGGAATCTATCTAACAAAGGAAGTAAAAGATCTTTACATCGAAAACTACAGCACTCTAAAAAAGGAAATTGAAAAGGATATCAAAAAATGGAAAGACACCCCATGCTCCTGGGTAGGAAGAACCAACATAGTGAAAATGGCTATACTTCTTAAACTACTATATAGATTCAGTGCAATTCCAATCAAGATACCACTAACATACTTCAAAGAATTGGAAAAGACAATCACGAATTTCATCTGGAACTACAAGAGACCAAGAATTGCAAAAACGATCCTAAGCAACAGGGGAAAAGCAGGGGGCATCACAGTCCCTGACCTAAAACTATATTATAAAGCTACAGTATTAAAGACAGCATGGTACTGGCAAAAAGACAGACCTGAGGATCAATAGAATAGACTGGAGGATACAGAAACAACCCCAAACACACTCAAATACCTCATCTTTGACAAAGGAGCCAAACACCCTCACTGGAAAAAGCATAGCCTATTTAACAAACGGTGCTGGAAAAATTGGCTTACCACATGTCGAAAACTAAAACTAGATATATGTCTCTCACCATGTACTAAACTCAAATCAAAGTGGATCAAAGATCTAAACATTAAAACAGAAACACTAAATTTACTGGAGAACAGAATAGGAAGAACCCTCGAAGACATAGGGGCAGGAAAAAAATTCATGAACAGAACCCAGACTGCATAGGAAACAATACAAAGAATCAGTGCTTGGGACCACATGCTATTAAAAAGCTTTTGCACAGCAAAAGAAATCACCAACAGAGCAGGGCGAAAACCCACAGACTGGGAAAAATTTTTGCTAGCTATCCATTGGACAAAGGTCTAACATCTAGAATATACAAAGAACTCAAAAAAAATTAAACCTCTCAAATTTAAAGACCCAATCCAAAAATGGGCGACTGAAATGAATAAACATTTCTCAGATGAAGAAATAAAAATGGCAAATAAATATATGAAAAAATGTTCAACATCACTAGTCATC